>JAOUQT010037219.1:0-11235 GCA_025769995.1 Xyliphius kryptos
AAAGTAGAAGTTCTTAAACCTCAGGAGTCTTTGAAGCGGCGCATCACCGGCGGGACCTGGTGAGAGGGAGGCCTGGCTGAACATGGCACTCAGCAGCGGGTTCCGGCGCCATGCTGAGAGCACCGAGTTCCATAAAGCTCTCCAGAACAGCGGTCTGCTCCCGCACGTCCTGAAGAGCGGAGGAATAAAAATTCCGTCGTTAACGGACGGCATCAGGAAGCAGGCTCGGCGTCCCGCGCGGCCGTAATTGTTCTTTTCGCTCGGCTTTGGCAGCGGCGCCGTTGTCCCCTGGCAGCGGTGCGAATTGGATGGAAAGGCAGGAGACAGAGTGCGTGATGGCGCTATTAGCACGGTCCAGATATCTGCAGATTGCAGTTTGGTGGCGGGTCCTGGCAGCAGAGGCGCCGCCGCTTTGTGGTGGACGGTCTCGTGTCCGACCGTGGCGTCCAGAATTAGCGAGGAGGCGTGAAATTCATCACTGCGTGTATGAACGCTTGGAATCTGCCTCCGGTGGTCCAGTCGTGTACAACCGCGAGGCGCTCGCTTCCTTATGATTAGGACACGACAAAACGTACCGAACCCTCCGTCAGTTGGAGTCACTGAGGTTAAACGTCAGGCGGCGGTCCACATGCTTCTGTTTAAACAGCACAAACGGCGAATGCGGCGCCCCCCACCCTGCGAGACTCCATCGGAGCCGAGCAGCCGCGCAGAAAAATGTCATTTGAGCACGGATGGGGGAATAAGGATCAGAAGGCGAGGACAGAACCCGAGAAAAAAAGAACCAGAGAGGGCGGTGCGATTCGGCGCGGGTGCGGGCCGGTGCCGCCGGCTGCCTGTCGTTTTGACACGACGGCGGTCCTGCCTCACGCTCAACATTTTCAATCGTGCTCTCCGCGTCCAGCGCTGGATCTGACCGCCGGCCATAAACCTTTAAAGTCTAATGGCTTTTGTAAATCAGCGACGGTACGATTCATAGCTCCACAGAATCCGGGGTTCTGACCTGGTTTCAGATCCATACTGCATCTACAAACACCAAAGCCCTCATGGACTCCTCACCAACTCGCCCACTTCCCGAGTGCCTACAAGATTCCCGATTCCCGATCATGGCTTTGGAAAAACTGCTACACAAGACCCCTCCAGTGTCACACCGGGGTCTTCCAGAGGCTGAAACTTGGCACCATGATTACCTACCATGGCCTTGGAACAGGTTCTCACGTTCCTACGGGACGCCCACCTCTTACACCCAGAGGAACTTTATATTCAGTACATTTAGTATATTTATAGGCATGGTGGCATAGTGGTTAGCACGTTCTCCTCTCAGCGATGGGGATTCCCGGTTCGAATCCCTATCTGGGTGGAGTTTCTATGTTCTCCCCGTGTCTGTGTGGGTCTCCTCCGGGTTCCTCCCACAGTCCAAAAACATGAAGGTACGATTGATTGATGCTGTAAATTGCCCTGTATAGTGTGTATGTGTGTGTGTGTGTGTGTGTGTGTGTGTGTGTACCCAGCGATGGATTGGCGCACTGTCCTGGGTGTATCTGCCCAGCACCCGAGACGCTCTCCCCTGGGTGCCCCCTCCCCCCCGCGACCCTCATAAAGGAATAAGCGAAAGATAATAAATGAATAATCCAAGTGGGAATGTAATTTGTACACGGTCCCTTACTTTGCACGCAGCTCATTGGTTGGTAGTTGAGGGACAGTATAGCCCTCCTCCTTCACCTCCTTATCCACCTCCTGTCAGTGCGGTGGTTTTGGACGACCTTTCCCGTGTGCGGAACATCTCACCATGGACTCCGAACCAGAGCCTCAGAGTAAAACTGTCGACATCTACCGGGACACGTGGGTTCGGTTTTTGGGTGAGTAAAATTTAGCGTCAGCGTAAGGTTTCAGTTCTTTCCCCACACATACTTTTAAGTGCTCTCTAGCTGACTTTTGATAGCTTGGTGGCTAATTGGTTAAACACAGAATTAAACATAAGCGTAATAACTATATGGTACATTCTGTTACACCGAAATTTGGTTCATGAACTGTAATTCACGGTATTCCTGTAAAAAAAATTAGCAGTAAACACCATATTTAAAAATAGAAAAGTTCTTACTGTACTAACTGTGAACAACACTGGAAAACTTTCAGAATGACAGGGATAGGATATTAAGACTGCATCATGTGGTCAAAGGGTTTCAAACATAGTATGGACCTTCATTATGTTCTAAATACATACAGGCTTTAATACAACCTCGGCAAAAAATGGTGGAATCACCACTATCAGAGGATCATCTTTCATTTGTTGTTTTTTTTTATTAAACTATTGAAAGAAGATCCTCTGAGAGTGGTGATTCCGCCATTTTAATAATATAAATGAATAATAAACAAATGATCATGATGCCACTACGATTTCTATGATAGTGCAGGAAATAAGTATTTGATCCCCCACTGACTGTAAAAGTTTTAAAACAATAAAAATAAATGATACGTCTCATAATTTGAATCATTTATTTATTCCACTTAATTCTCTCAGAGTGGGGTTTCCCTTGCGCTTCCAGGGAAGAACATCTCCGATGCTGGGTAAACACACCCAGGACAGGGTGCCAATCCATCGCTGGGTACACACTCACTCACGCACATATACAGACTATAGGGGAAATTTAGATCAGCCAATTAACCTTGAATCCATGTTTTTGGACTGTGGGAGGAAACCGAAGAACCTGGAGGAAACCCACACGGACATGAGGAGAACATGGGAACTCCACCCAGATTGGGATTTAAACCAGGAATCCCCAGCGCTGGGAGGCGAATATGCCCCCTCATGATTTTATGCCAGTCTTATTTTAACAGTGCCAGATACAACATAAAAAAAACGAGAAAATTCAATGAACTGAGAAATAAAAATGAATTTGAATTTCATTGGACAAAAAAAAGTATAGGACCCCCTACTTGGTGGCAAAACCCTTGTTGGCGAGCACAGCAGTCAGACGTTTCTTGTAGTTTATATAAGGTCTGCACACTCTGCAGATCATCTCTGAATCCTTAAGGTTTTTAGGTAGCCATTTGGCAATGTGAAGCTTCTGCTCTCTCCATAGATTTTCTATGGGATTGAGGTCAGGAGACTGGCTGGGCCATTCTATGACCTTGATATGCTTCTTATGGCGCCACTCTTTTGTTGCCTTGACTATATGTTTTGGATCGTTGTCGTGCTGAAAGACCCATCCACGACCCATATTCAGTGCCCTGGCGGAGGCAACGAGGTAGTCACCCATTTTCCTTGAGGTGGGCCTGGACGTGACCCTTCTTAAGGGTCAAAGTTTGATGTTTTTTATCAATTGAAAGAACATCACTCAAGAATAATGATTTCACAAATTTTAAGTGGTTGTATTTTTTTATTTGGTTACACGACTGCTTCTGTCGATGCCGTAATACTTATTATTTTTACATATGTGCCCCTCTATAGGCTATGCAAATGAGGTTGGTGAGGCTTTCCGTGCTCTGGTCCCCGTCAGCATGGTGTGGGCGAGCTACGCAGTTGCTACAACTTATGTGTCGGCAGATGCTTATGATAAAGGGAAAAAGGCAGCAGTGGTAAGTAAAAATTATTCCATACAATTAAAACAAACAGAGAGACAGGCGGACAGACAGACAGACAGACAGATAGATAGATAGATAGATAGATAGATAGATAGATAGATAGAGAGATAGAGAGAGAGAGAGAGAGAGAGAGAGAGAGAGAGAGAAATAGAAACATAAATACATACTTACATACTTATTTACTTTATTGGTCCCGTAGGAAATTATGGCATCCAGTAGCAAAAATACAATGAGATAAAAAGATAAATACACTGTAAGAGAAACACAAAATAAAAAGATTAAAAAGTAAACATAATATTGAATAGCCAAATTTCCAGGATGCAGGAAATCTTTGTTTGTTGCATCCTGTAAATGTGGCTAAATTTATCCACTTTTATTCAGTTTTCAGCGTTTCAGCAGAGAGTAAAAAATGAAAAGCCATTATGTTTAAAAACAGACAGTGGCTTCTCAGCGCATATGCAAAGCCATATTGATTACACGTTTAAATTTGAAGTATAATCAGGTAATCAATATTCTATGATTACTTTTTAATCTTTTTAAATACAAATGTGCTTGTACGTGGCCTAGTATTCAAAATTTGTAGCTTTTATCTAATGAAACTTGTTTGTAATAATTAAAATTACAACCGTTTGCCCATTAAACCACAGAGGTATTGGTGTTTGTAGTGTTGTAATACTTCACTACCTGTGTGTCCTTCTAGTAAATTTGCACAAAAAAAATTAAATACAACCACATTAGCCACAAAACTAGCTCACAGTGGGTAAGATCTGTATTGAATGTAATTTAGCACTTGTTATTTACAGATTACCTGATTGTCCAAATTTAAACGTGTGATCAATATGGCTTTCCATATGCGCTGAGAAGCCACTGTCTGTTTTTAAACATAGCTTTTCATTTCATTACTCTCTGCTGAAACGCTGAGAACTGAATAAAAGCGGATACATTTAAGCAGAGATTTTACTCACTGTAAAAAAAAAAATAATTCAACTAGAAACTAGCTTTAAACTAGAAAATGTTAATGATGTCAAAACACTATTACAGAAGATGATAATTAAAGCATCCATTATTTAGGGCCAGTAGCTGTAGGTAATATTAAAGCTGGACGAAGTGTGAATCATTTATCAAGAGGATGTTAAATTAAAGTAATTAATGTGATTGTGCAAGACAGGTTCATTAGTGATATGCATGCACCTCATTCTTTAGCTCCAAGTGGATTTAATCTGGGTTTTTATTTTACCAGCTCTATCAGCTCTATTTGCAACACCCTTGCAAATGACATGCATAAAACCAAATATGGTAGTGTTCAAAAAGAAAATGGAATAGGAAAAGGTAGAATTGCCCAGGCAATCATGCTCTATAGTAAAGGAGGGATAATATATCCATGTGCGGTTTCCGGCAACCACTTACAATATCACCAGTTCACAAGTTGCATAGAGGAACACAAGCACCTCCACACTGATAAAGTTACCGTTCAAGCAGGAATGGAAGAGGATGGATATAGTCTATATTCACATCCCAATAACCAGATTTAGATAACTCTCTTAGGAGCTCATAAATTAAACTAAAGATTTTAACTTTTTTTGTAAATTGTAAATCTTGATTTACAAATGTATTTGTATTTGTTTAATTGTTGTCTAAGACATGCTTTAGAGTAGTGTACCTGTATATACTGTGCTGTATATAGATGATACTGTAAGCTCATGCTCAGACCATACCGTCACTCCCTCAGAGCGGCGTCTGGGGGATGCAGGGATTGGGGAGATACCACGGATGACCCCAGGCTTCCGTCTCTGTTTGCAGAGGGTTAACGGCTTACCAGCCCAAAAACATGGAATCAAGGTGATATGGCTACCCTAAATTCCCCTTATGTAGTGTGTATCTGAGCGTGTGTCTGAGTGTATGTGTGAAAGTATAAGCCCAGCAATAAATTGGCGCTCTGTCCTGTATGTATCTGCCCACCGCCCAAAACCCTCTCTGGATGGCATGAGCATTCTCCTAGCAAACATATTATTGGATTAAGCGGAAGACAACGGATGCGTGGATGTTTTACCTACCAGCATGTTTTCAAAATGTGGAACAACCACATGTCCCCTGGAAGACACATGCAGAAGCACATGTAGGCCATGCAGGCTCAATATAGAAAGCACATTTATTTGTTCCAGTCGGAAATTGAACAGAATACAGAATACAGAATGCTTTATTGTCAGTTCCACAATACATTCTACAACGACCGAGAATCGAAAGCGTAAACCCAGGACCTTCTTGCAGTGAGGCGAGAAGCTAACCAGAAGCTAACGAGTCACTGCCATGAATAATTTTTATATGGTTAAGTTGGTATACAGCTGAATATTTGGACTAATGATCATCCTGATAACCTTACAAGGCAAACATACAAAAAATCAGTGCACGTCCTCTTAATGAGTACTTTGTTCTACTGAAAAAGTTCATTCAAAAGATACCACAAGGGACACGGTATTCTGTTTAAATAATATATCATTGCATATTTTAGCTATAGATTTATGGATAAGGCTGCCACTAACAACTTTTTTTTTTTTCGGCTCAACGATTATTTTGTTGATTAGTCAACTAGGCTAAAGAAAAGAACTGATCATTTTATGTTATTTCATTTTATTTTAACAACAACCTGCCAAACTTTACTCTCCAGCATTTTAAACAAACAAAAATGCAAGATTATTCAGTCAGATAATTTGCAAAGAAATCCACAATTCTAATCTAATCTAAACATTTACTCAAAGAGCTACTTATTATATGAAAATTTTACGGTAGAAGTCAGTCTCTTTTACTGGTAAAAAACACAAATAGAAACAGTTACGGTGCCGTTGTAGAGTGTCCATGCTTAAGGTGTTCACGCATCACACTGGTGCTGCCACGATATGTCATTAAAGATTTGCAGAGTTTACAAATATCTTTTAGTCTTCCGCCAATTTAAACTAACTTCATACTTTGGATGCTTTTGGTCTTTGAAATCATTTGTGAAGCTACTACTTGACCTTTGGTTCCACTGCAGCCGCCATTTTTATAAATGGCGCTGACAAATCACAGGAGACTTACTGTTGTTAAGGAAAAGCATTTCATTCAACTGACACATTTTAGGAGTCAAAACAGAACATTAATAAATAATGAAAATATTAAGAATAAAAACAAAACCAATGCATCGACTTAAAATATTGACGTTGACATCATCGACTACAGGTACCAATCGCTGCAGCCCTAATGATATAAAGAGAACCTATTTTGATTCCAGTGTGACATTGCCTCTGTTGTGTGCCAGGCTCATGGTGATCATCCAGGGAAGACTACACGTGTGGCAGCGGCTGTTGTGGACACCTTTGTGTGGCAGGCTTTGGCATCTGTAGCGATTCCAGGTTTTACCATTAACCGTGTGTGTGCTGCTTCACTGTATTTGCTGGGCAGGACTACACGATGGCCTTTATCAGTGCGCAAGTGGACCACCACCGCTATCGGCCTTTCTACTATCCCTTTTATCATCACACCTATAGACAGGTATGAATGTGGTTACAATGTTACTGCATACACACGTCAGTGATGGGAGTTGGCTGTTGTTATTTCTTGGGAGTATTAATATCATGTTTACAGCAACATGATGGAGCTTTAACTACATTTATTCATTTAGCAGGTGTGTTTATCCAAAGTGACTTACAAATGAGATAACACCACAAGTCAGTCGTTTTGGGAAAAAAAACAACTACACCAAAGTACCATTAACACTGAGCATTACTCAACCTTTTTTTCTCTTTTTTATAGCAAGTGACTGTGGAAAATGTTTGTTTTGAGAAGTTTTTTGAAAGTGACTCAGCCTTAGAGAGGTGTTGTGAAGGTCGTTCCACCATTTAGCAGTGGTGAACGAAATGGAGTAAGAATTAGCGCCTCAGTGAGTTGGAATCACCAGGCGAGATTCACCACTAGAGCGCAGTGAATGAGTTACAGAGTGTATTTAGTAAAGATGGAATAAAGGTAAGGGGGGCAGATCCAGTGACTGTCCTGTAGGCCAGAGTCAGTACCTTGTACTGAATGCAGCAGCTACAGGAAGCCAATGGCGCGAGAGGAATAATGGAGTGACATGAGTTTGCCTTGGCTGGTTGAACACAAGACGGACTGCAGAGTTTTGAACCAATTGTAGAGGCCTGATTGTTGAAGTTGGGAGATCGGCAAGCAGAGCATTACAATAGTCGAGCCGAGATAGTATGAGGGCCTGGACCAGCAGCTGAGTAGCCTGTTCTGCTAGGAAAGGTCTGATGTTAAAACTAACATTCTGCACTAACCTTACTTCATTATATTTGTCTATTTTGTCAGTTAGCTAATTTCAAAAACACAATGTCATGCACAAAAATGACTTGGAGCAAGTTTGTCATGTTTTTAATCACCAAGGCTCCCAAGAAAACCCACACAGACATGCGAACATATACAAAATCCATGCAGAACGGATATTGCTTTATCTGGAATTTAAGAAGTGCTGGGCCAAAGTTTTCTCTGACGGCCTAAAATGGTCTAAACCGCAGACTGATATTAATTATATTTTGTCCATTAAGAATTAGTCAGTTATTCAAAATGCTCTTGCCATGTCCCATCATAGCGTTTTCCCGGTTGAGCCGCATCCAGACGGGGAATTTCTTATTAAGGCATTTAACCAATCACATTTTAGCATCATTGGTTGACCGTTAAATTAATGGCTCAAGGCCTTCCGAATCCATTTTGCAGGCTCGGTAAATAAATGTCAATCAATCAATCAATGTTGCTTCAACCAATCTGATTTTGAGTTAGACACCACGGCCCTCTAGTAGGCATGCGTTACATCAGCAAATTCAAATTCTTTTATTGGATAGTAAAAGAGTTTACCACTTCGGTCAAACATTTTCAGCGAATTAAAACCAGAATTATGCTTTAAATTTCAGCATTAGCTTTGATGGCTATGGAAAAGAACTAAATGAACCAAACTAATTAAAATCTAAGGAAAATAGGAGGGTGGATTTTTGTTTACAGATGATTAGGGTTTGGGCGGCATGGGTCCCCATGTCTGCATGGGTTTCCTCCGGATTCTCCGGTTTCCTCCCACATTCTAAAAACATGCATTCAGGCTAAAATGCCCCATATAGTGTATGTTTGTGTGTGTGGCTGTGTGAGAGAGTGTGTGCCCAGTGATGTCCTGGGTGTATCTGCCCAGCATGCGAGATTTTCTCCCCTGGATGTGCATGAAAAACCCCACCACGACCTTAGTACAGAATTAAGCATAAGATAATGAATGAATGAATAATTAGGATTCAATTAGTATTTTTGGTGAGTGTTATTTAATAATACACTATGTGCAGAATTATTGGGCAAATGAGTATTTTGATCACATCATCCCTTTTTTTTTTACACGTTGTCCTACTCCAAGCTGTATAGGCTTAAAAGCTAACTACCAATTAGGTAAATCATGTAATCTGCATCTCTGTAATGAGAAGGGGTGTGGTCTAATGGCATCAACACCCTATATAAGGTGTGATCAATTATTAGGCAACTTCTCAAATGGGTCAGAAGAGAGATTTGACAGACTCTGAAAAATTGTGAGATGTCTTGGAGAGGGGTGCAGCACTCTTGAAATTGCCAAACTTTTGAAGTGTGATGGCATCATGGCAAATTCATGGTAAATTGAAAAAAAAGGAGCAAAATACCTGCCCATGAATTGAGAAAAATCAAGTGTTAAGCTGCCAAGATGCCGTTTGCCACCAGTTTTGCCATATTTCAGCGTTGCAACGTTACTGGAGTATCAAAAAGCACAAGATGCCCGATACTGAGGGACATGGCCAAGGTAAAGCAACCTGAAAAACGACCACATTTAAACAAGAAACATATGATTAGATGTCAAGACTGGGACAAAAAATATTTTAAAACTGATTGTTCTAAGGCTTTATGGGCTGATGAAATGAGAGTGACTTGATGGGCCAGATTGATGGGTCCGAGGCTGGATCAGTAATGGGAAGAGAAATCCACTTCCACTCAGATGCCAGCAAGGTGGAGGTGGGGTACTGGTATGGGCTGGTAACATCAAACTTGTGGGACCTTTTCGGGTTAAGGATGGAGTGAAGCTCAACTACCAAACCTACTGCTGGTTTCTGGAAGACACCTTCCTCAGGCAGTGAAACAGGAAGAAGTCAAGAAAAACATTTCCATGCAGGACAATGCTCCATCACATGCATCCAAATACTCCACAGCATGGCTGGCCGGTAAAATGTAAGATCATAAAATGTGAGATCTACAGGGAGGGAAAACAGTACATCTCTCTGAACAGTGTCTGGAAGGCTGTGGTGGCTTCTGCACGCAATGTTGATCATAAACAGATTAAGCACCTGACAGAATCTATGGATGCAAGGCTTTTGAGGGTCATCGAAAAAAAAAAAGGTGGGTTTATTGGTCACTGATTTTTATTTTTTTTGGTTTTGTTTATGAATGTTTATTTCTAAATTTTGTGTTGTTATATTGGTTTACCTGGTGAAAATAAACAAGTGCGATGGGTATATATTTGTTTTTTTTAATAAGTTGCCTAATAATTCTGCACAGTTATAGTTACCTGCACAAACAGATATCCTCCTAAGAGCCCAATCTAAAAATAACCCAATCAGACCTCCGATAATATTAAGCTTTGATAGTTATGAGTCTTTTGGGTTGATTAAGAACCTAGTTGTTGTTCAATAATAAACAAAATCCTCTCAAATACAACTTGCCTTATAATTCTGCTCACACTGTACTCAAATTCTATAATGTTATTGTTGCAAATTTTTTTGTGTCGCAACGGTAGACATGTGCAGACGTGCACACTGGGTTCTTTTTTTCGGTAAAAACATTTTTTCTGCCTAATCAAGTTCTCTATCTGCGATGTAATATCTTCTTATATTGCATTTCTACTTATTTCTGCATAATAAGATGTTTTTATAGCCATATACACAGTTACTGACAGGTGAATTAATTCAGAAAGAGCATTACTCAAGGCCTATGTTTGAAATGCGTAAACCATACCTGTTATAATCACCTCATATCAGAATGCACCCCAAAACCCTATGAACCTGACATGAACTACCTTGCACTGCAATGTTTTGTTAAGTTTTATTTAGTCCTAGTCACCTGGCACTCGACCTTTTGGTTACCTTCTTTAAAAGTATTTTTTTTTTCAACCTGAACCAGTTTAGAACAATTTTGCACTTGTAAAAAACCTGACCTTGCACAAATCTGCCATTTGTCTTCTGGACCACAGGTCTTCTGTAGTAGGTTGATAGTAATTATCCCACTGTATTTCACAGTTGCTTAATGTAGTTTTTTTTAAAAACATAATGTTCATTTCTGTATTTTAAGTAATTTGTCAATTGTGTATGTGTTTTGGGTAAAGGTCTGTAGACTTCCTTTTGGATTCCAGCCTGCGGAAGCTGTACGGTGGAGGGGAAAAGCATGAATGAAGCATGAATAATCAGCCTTTACAGACTTGTCAGCAGCCTGTTTTTTTCTGATGCAACCTTTTTGTATTTGTTGTATTTCTCATGCTGAATATGTGGCCTAAATCATGTTTTTTATTAAGCCAGCAAAATGCTGTCTATTGGATGCATGATTACTTAGTATTATTCTAAGAAAAGCTTTGTAGCA
>JAOUQT010037230.1:0-11235 GCA_025769995.1 Xyliphius kryptos
CTAAATAAAGATTTTCAACTGAATATATCTTTTAAATACATATTTTATTCATTTAGATCTAGGATGTGTTCTTTTAGCTTTCCCTTTTTTTTTGAGCAGTATATATATACACTGCTATCAGTATATATATACACTACAATCACTATACATTTCTCCAAGAAATGCCTTTACTGTTTTTTGCCCTATGGCACGATGCATTATCTTTGAAAATTGAAGGGATGACAAAACTGTCCAAAATGTCAATGGAAACTTGTGCATTGATAGAACATGCAACCCCATATCATCAAGGACTGTGGAAATTTTATTGTTTTCTTCATGCAGTCCTCTTCATAAATTTCACTGGAACGACAACAAACTAAAGTTCCAGCATCATCACCTTGTCCAATGCAGATTCATGACTCATCACTGAAGATAACCTTCATCTAGTCATCCACAGTCCATGTTTGCCTCTCCTTAGCCCATTGCAGTCTTGTTCTTTTCTGTTTAGGTTTCAATGATGGTTTTCTTTTAGCTTTCCTGTATTGAAATTTCCTTTAGGCGATTACTTACGGTACATACATTGGCTCCAGCTTCCTTCCATTAGTGCTTTATCTGTTTAGTTGTACTTTTTTGGTTTTTAAGACAAATGGCCTTAAATTCTTTGTCTTGACGCTTTGAGATCTTTCTTGTTCTACCAGTACGCTTGGCGTTTTTCCTCAGAATTGAGTGATTCTATATTGTTTTCCCATGCTTTTCAATAAAAGTAACACTTACTTTTTTATTTTTTATTTTAGTGTTTCTAAAAGCCAGCAAGTTGAACTTTGGAAAGACCTTATTATTGCATCATGTTTTTGGTCTGAATTTGTTCCATAGAATAAAATGTCTGAATGAGTGCTCATCCCAGACTGTTGATTCAATAATTTTTGCCAGAGGTTGTAGACACCGCCTCATGCTACCTCTATGGTGAGTGAACTAACAAAATGCAAAAGTGACCAAAACATCAGCCAGAAAGGAACATAGAAAGTGTGTGTGGTCACCACCTGCAAAACCACTCCTTTATAGGGGTTGTCTTGCTATGTGCCTCTCATTTCTACCTGTTGTCTGTTTCATTTGCACAACAGCAAGAGTAACATATTTACAATCAGTGTTGCTTCCTACCTGGACAGGTTAATTTTACATTGTGCTGTAAGCCAAAACTTTGGACACACCCTCTCATTCAATGCATTTTCTGTATTTTCACAAATATTTATGTACTTAACAAAAAAGATGAAATAACTAAAAACATGTTTTATTTTCTAGTGTCTTCCAAATAGCCACCATTTGCTCTGATTACTCATTTGCACACTGTTGGCATTCTAATTAATTATAATAATTAACCCTTATGGGCAAACCTGGAAATTTCAGGTGACTACGAAGCTCATTGAGAGGATGCAAACAGTGTGAAAACAAGTAATCAGAGCAAAGAGTAGCTATTTTGAAGTAACTAGAATGTAAAACATGTTTTCAGTGTACATCTGACATTTTTTTGTTAAACAAATAACTCCGTATGTGTTCATTCATAGTTTTGAAGCCTTCAGTAAGAATTTACGATTTAAATAGACGTGAAAAAACGCGTTATGAATCGATTCATGGTTTCGGTTCCCATTTACGTGGGGAAGGGAGTCGACTCCACCACTCGATTCACAGACGCGCGCGCAGTAACTCGTGCCCGTGAGTGCGTGGACGACGCCGACGCCAAACTTTTATCTTCCAAAACGGAAATAATAATGTTACATGAAAAAAATCCGACTAAATAGTTTAATAAATCCAAACTTTCAGCAACGGGTTATGGATAAATTGTGGTTTTCATCGTTTTTTTGAACCCGGGGGAAAGCTGTTCTGTTTAGTTTGATAAGATTTTTTTTCTCTGAGTGAAAAATAACAAACGAATCTCAGAAATGTTCTGCTATAAAGCTGCAACCTGCTGAAGAAAGAACCTGGTGAGTAATTAAGAACATTTAGTTTGTAGTAAATGAAATAAACTGTGAATCATGAGCTTAAACTTCAACCGAAGGTCTATTTACATACAAGCTGTTTTTATTTATTTATGCTAAACCTAATACACAAACAGTACACATAAACTTTCACAATCTTACTATCTTAAATTAAATTAAATATACACAAATTAACCAACTTCAGACCTTAAACACACTTACACTCACTAACCACCTGAGATTTTTCACTTTCATCAGTTGCTCAAGTTGTGTAATGTACAAAAAATGCTGTATATATAATAAGAATAAAGAATTAAGTGTCAACTACAGCACTTAATAAAGCAGAAGAAAATGCTGCACTTGAATTAAGAATAAAAAACAACAAGTGGCAATGGCAGTTGTGACCTGTTGCACAAGTTTTGATATGATGACCGTATTGTGTTTTATTCCACGCATTTTGTATTGCACATACAAAAAAGCCCCAATTCTAGAGACTACTGTATATAATATGGTATTGCATATATTAACTATACTATACGGGCAACATGGTGGCTTAGTGGTTAACACGTTCGCTTCTCAGCGCTGGGAATTCCTGGTTCGATCGCCAATCTGGGTGGAGTTTTCATGTTCTTCCCGTGTCCGCATGGGTTTTCTCCGGGTTCTCTGGTTTCTTCCCACAGTCTAAACACAGAAAATCAAGGTAAATTAAATGCTTTAAATTACCCCTATAGTCTATGTGTGTGAGTGTGAGCCCAGCGATAGATTGGCGTCCTGGGTTTATCTGCCTAGCACCGAAATGTTGTCCCTTGGATTTTTGCAGGTGATAAATTGAAGATGCCCGGGGGCCAATATATGGAAATACACATCATTATAAAACAACTAGCCATTATCTGTTCTAAAGGTTGCATATTGAAAAACTCTTCAATTGTGTCTTTATTTAGGTTTTCGGGGTGCTGCGGGATCGGACACATTTAGTAGGATGTCCTCTTTGCTGTTGACGTGCAACTCGTAGCATGCCTTACAGCGTTAGCTTCATATCTTTTCTACTCTACCCATGTGTCAATCACTATACACCAAGCACCTCCCATCATCCACCCCAACACAATCACGTCTCCTTTAAATGTATGTTACATTCAGAATGTGCTATTTGTCTTTTGAGATTGTTTCATTTGCGTGAGCCAGCTGTTACATTCATGTTTCCATTTGTAGCAGAGCTGAAGTTCAAAATTGCATCTTTGTTCCACATGGAACTATCTGCTTTGGAAGACAAAATTTTAGTCCCGCAATCTGGCATTTAAATGCAGTCAAGGCCCTCTGCTGGGCTGTTTTGGAACTTGATGGTTGAAGTAAACATCCAAACATAAAAAAGTGGCATGTTTAATTTTTTAATCCGCCTTCTTATGTAAATCAGCCTTTCACCCCTACATGAAAATAGTGACGTCCAGATATCGCTAATAATCATTTGGAAGCCTGTTTGAGAATTGTCATCAGCAGCCACTGTTCGGACTCCTCCCACCTGGCTAACAGCATTCAGTGCAGATAATCAGAATAAAAGTGTTTTTTTCCACTGGATTGCCTTGTATTGTAATAATATTAACATGATGTGTGTAAAAAGGGTTTGACAGTTAAGCTTAAATAAAAGATAAATCCTGGTCGATTACGATGACCTGTTTACTGGAAAAAGTCGATCTCAGGTCAGAAAACTTTAAGCAAATCTGCTGTAGGTCATCTGCACAGTTTGTTTTCTCAATAGTCTGTGATAAAGAATGCTGCGGGATGATGGTGAAGGAACATTTTTTTAATTGGTGGACTCATACCAACACACCTGCACCACCATGATAATGATAATTATCCACCACCCTAACAATACCTGAGATAATCAGAGAACATAACAAAGGACTAACCGAGTATGTAGAAAAACAGATGGACTACAGAATGGAACTGACGCACTACAAAGTAGTATTTGTACTGTTTTTAAAGCATCGTTAAGTCCGTGTTGTTGTTTAACGTCATCTGAGTCCCACGTTCTCATGGGGCTGCTTTCACAGTCCTTCTGTTGGATTACTCTACCATGTTTGACCTCTCTTGCTGAAAATAAGTGTTTGGAAGAAACGCCTGTGAACTTAAAATGTTCCTTTATTAAATATTTAGTGCCAAATGAAAGGACCACTGCACTGATTCGAGATCATGTCTGAGCGATGAGAGGCGAAATTGTGCTGAGCGTGTTTTTAAAAGTCTGTGTTTCAGCAGCGATGCGCGCTTTGAACGTCAAGAGTGTTTTAAATGTTTGGATCATCACAGCACATGGTGGTTTGTAGCGGCTCAAAGCTGAACATCTTCAGTTCTGCTGCATCTCTGATCATTCAATCTGTGATCATGTGTGACTATTTAAATTGCAAGACGCACACACACACACACACACACACACACACACAAAGACACACAAACATACACACCTGTATATTTCGGAATTAAACAAGGTAACAAGGTAACATTCCAAAAATCCACACCGTCATTGTAGGACATGTTTACATTGTTGCCAACAATTTAGAAAAGAAAGTAGCTATTGGCTATACTAGAAGTCACTGAATGACATCATTCCCCAATTTGCATAAAAGTCCATTTGCAAAAGTCTATTTAAAGCTAAAGAATCCATAATATAAGGCGCTTGCTGTGTGTCAGCGATTGACACACAGGTATAGTGGAGGGGATGATGTGAGGCGTTTGGTGTATAGTGATTGGCACGCAAGTGAAGTGGAGGGAATAAAGAGAGGTGCTTGGTGTATAGCGATTGGCGCACGGGTAGAGTGGAGATGATTATGCGGGCAGCTTGGCGTATAGCAATTGGTGCACAGGTAGTGTGGAGAGTAAAATGTGGGGCGTTTGGCGTATAGCGATTGGCGCACGGATAGAATGGAGGGGATGATGCGAGGTGTTTGGCATCTAGCAATTGGCGCATGCAATTGGCACACAGGACGAGTGGAGGGGGGAGGACGCGGGGCGCTTTGTGTATAGCTACAGTATTGGCGCACAGGTAGCGTGAAGGGGAAGACGTGGGGCAGCTAACATGAAGCTAATGTTTTTTGTTTAGAGGCCTAGTATTTACTTTTTGATGAATTAGTTTAACATCACCAGAAACCATTATTTAATTTGAGTCTGACATGATCTCAATATGCAGTCACTTTACCGCTGTTTTATTCACTGCTCTATACGCTCCCGGCACACAGGCCATTTCTTTGGTTACGAAACGCATTCATGGTGAAACAAGTACAAATGCAACTTACCCCAACAACCCCAAAATGTACCCAACGCATTACCAAATCTCTTCAAACAATTTGACATAAACACATCACTACTCCATGAACAAATAACATTGTTAACCATTTTCTTCTCCCCTTGACCAATTCCCATGATGCTCTGCTGGTGGGTGGGCGAAGCCCGGCCCACACACACTCCAGCGCCACATAAGTATTCTAAAAATAAAACACTACCTCTTTCAAACAGACCAGACATCCTTGCATCCAAATTACCATGCTTTGTTTTGTGGTGCCGTCTGATATTGCAGACTCGCTCATTACAGATCAGGCATGTGGGCTTAGCGTTAATAATACTGGGAGACTGAAGGCGTATTTCTCTCTCCATTCTTTGAGAGATCTTGTTTTTGCTTTCAACTTTGTTCTTGAGATTTTTTGATAGTCATTTTTAGAAACCTAACAGCAACACATGAAAATGCTGTTGCTGTAAGATTTTTTTTTTTCATTAATAGTGCCACCAATGGTCAGTGCACAAATTTCACCCACATCAGCACCCTTGAATTTGTTGTGCCCTGTGCATCTGCTTTGTCATCTCAAGAGCTCCTATCAGTTTCCATTTTTATTATTTCACCCCCCACAACTAAAAAAACGTGTCTCCAATAACACCCGAAAAAGTCGGTAGATTTGTCGCTAGTAGCTATGTAAAAAAACTATGTTGCTAGAGGGTTGCTATGTTGCTAAACTGGCAACACTGCATGTTTACAAGTGATGCCTAGCGGTTGTGGCTTATCAGGTCCTGTCATTAGAACCTGGGCCCACCCTAAATTTATTAAGACTACGAATGCTTCTGTTTATTTTTATTTTTTTTGCCATGATTAAAATTAATAATTGACTTTATTGTTTTTTAGATTTATTTTTATTTAAATTACATGAATAAAATTTGATTTATGTAGCAAAATGTTTAGTTTTTTTCATGGAGACACTGTGGACGAGGTGAGTGAAATGCATTTATATTTCCATATCGCTTAGTCATTAGGGGGCTGATTCAGTGGCGGATTATGGCATGTGCCGTTCATGGAAGTGATGTGATGCAGGTCTCTCTAAGCTTTGAGTGTGTTGTGGAACGGGGCTCATGGACAGAAACTAAAGAATGTGTGTCTCCAGAAGTCTCCAAAAGTTATTAGATTTGTCGCTGCATGTTTTTTAAAAAAAATAGTTGCTAGAGGGTGTGAAAAGATGTTAAGTTGGCACATGGTTCTCAGTGCAGCCGCAGACACCTCTGTCTGTTGTATTCAGTGTGTTTTATTGTGTATTATTGTTGTTTGTCTATTATTTGACTTCAGCTGAGAATAAAACAGACATTGTTGTTTAATAGTCATTCCCTCTGAGCCGTTTGTCGAACCTACATGTTTTCATAAATACTGGATTGAACCGCATTGTGCAGCTTTCTGACTGCATGCTTTATAATCCTGAGCCTCTGTAGTTAAGAATAAAACCAGGGCCGGAACATAAGCTGAGGCAGAGCTCCGTCTTCTTAATGCTCACTGTATCAGATAAACCAACAGTCCAACGTATTAAACTCGGTTATTTCAGTAAATTGCCCCAAAGCTGCATTCTAAACACACCTGCAGTCAAGATCAATCCATTACGCCTCAGAAGTCTTTGTATTCGAAACCTGTAGCCGAGCAATGCTTTAACAAAATACCCATTTTGTTTGGGTTATACCATATTTCGGATTAACTTCCTGCATGATACGCCGTCTGATCACAAAGCCACACGTTCGGATGTTTTTGGACCCATTTAGATTTTATTATGAGAGGCCTCGGCTTTGAAATGGCAGACTGATGCTCATTTTCAGCCGCACTGCAGTCCATTGAGAGTCTTCTCCAGAACATCACAGACAGTTTAAAGGTCAGCATTCAGCCGTGGAACAATTCATGTGTGAAACTCGTTCCTCATTTTGCCCGAATCACTCTTTCAATCCAGAACACCTGATAAATATTGCCATTGTAATCCTGGAATGTGTCTAAGCCACTGGGGCAAAATCTATTGATGCACAATTTAATAGTATGCAGCTGACTTTCTTTTATTTCCAAACGAGCGGAATAGCCATGCTGCGCTGCGGAGGAGAACAAAATGACAACATGAAAGTTGAAAGACAGTTGTTTTTAAATGAGTGATTGCTTTGGAGTTTATATATTTAAAATAAACGTATTATTATAGAGTGAGCAATTAAAAATCTAAAAAGAATATGTCTGATTAATATAGTGGGATTTGGGACTACGGTGTCCATGCGGTCGCTTTCTTACGGGAATTTATCAGTAGGTTTTCCAAGGACATGATAAGAAATAACGAAGCCAAGTTTCAGCTTTGTAGGTACTTGCCAATGGAAAAGGTAATCACGATGCCAAGTTTCAGTCTTGTAGGTACTCAGGAAGTGGGAGAATTAGTGATGTGTCAGTGAGGGGTTTGCCCAAAACGATAAACTTGATTCAATTATCCTTGTTTATTTTAAACGGCTGAACTTTTTTTGGCTGTGCGGTACAGGCTTCGCTATGCAGTTACCTCACAGCCTAATCGCCTGCACAGTAACATAACCAAATGCACTCCTGGCAATCAGATCTGTTCAGATTTGGGAGCCTGAAGCGTGCACAGGCGAGGTATGAATCGAGAAGCAGCTGTTACAGAATCAGTTCAGTCACAGAAAGGATCATTCAGACCGTGTACCCTAAAAAAAGACAACCCAACAGTGAAGACCGTCTTTTAAGCAGGCATATTAGTTTATTTTGCCTTTTAATTTACTTTTTCTATTAGCACATATTTTATATGGTAGGGAATCACTGTGCCAAGTTTCAGCCTTGTTGGTACTCAGGAAGTGGGAGAATTAGTGATGAGTCAGTGAGGTCTTTGGACCCGGTCCCAGTCATGTGTGCAGTTACATCAACAAAGGTGTTGCACAGTCAATCAGATCTGTGCAGATTTGAAAACGTGGAGCATGCACAGGCAAGGTATGAAGAGAGAAGCAGTAGTTATGGGCTTGCTCTAAAAAAAATACAAGTTAAAAGTGTAAACCGTCTTGGACTTAGGAATGGACTAAGGCACATTAGTTTATTCTGCCATTTAATGTACTTTTTTTTATTGGCATGCATTTTATGATGCAGGTGCCCCCAGGATCAAAAAAGTGTGTTGATTGTACAACCCCTGGCAAAAAGTATGGAATCACCAGTCTGGGATGAGCACTCATTCAGACATTTTATTCAGTAGAACAAATTCAGATCAAAAACATGATGCAATAATGAGGTCATTCCAAAGTGCAACTTGTTGGCTTTCAGAAACACTAAAAGAAATAAAAAAAAACATGGTGGAAACAAAGTAAAGGATTGAGCTTTTATTGAGCAAGCACAGGAAAAATATATGGAATCACTAAATTCTGAGGAAAAAAGTATCAATGGAATCAATTTTCATATATAAAAAAGTATATATGGAATCACTCAAATTGGAGGAAGAAAATAAGGACACACCCAGTCAATTTCCTTTCCCTAAATGGACATCTGACTCAGATTATATCTGCTCATTAGTCTGCAGTTAAAAACACCTCCAGTCATGACTTCTTGAAGGGCTGCTGGACGAAGTGGAGCAGAGAAAGTCCAACAAGAGAAATGTCTCTTAAAACAAAAGAGAGGAATGTGAAACTTCTTGAAGAAGGTAACTCTTCACGCATGGTTGCTAAAGATGTGAGCTGTTCACAGTTAGCAGTATCCAAGATATTGACCAAATACAAACAGCATGGAATGGTTGTTAAAGCCAAGTGTACTGGTAGACCAAGAAAGACCTCAAAGCGTCAAGACAAAGAACTTAAAGTCATTTGCCTTGAAAAACGTAAAAGTACAACTTAACAGATGAAGCATAAATGGGAGGAAGCTGGAGCCAAAGTATGTGACCAAACTGTAAGAAATCACCTAAAGGAAATAGGATTTCAATACAGGAAAGCTAAAAGAAAACCAAAATTGACACCTACACAGAAAAGAACAAGACTACAATGGGCTGAGGAGAGGCAATCGTACTGTGGATGACTGGATGAAAGTTATCTTCAGGCACAAGGTGATGATGCTGGAACGTTTGTTTGGTGACATTCCATTGAGATTTATGAAGAGGACTGCCTGAAGAAAACAACCAAATTTCCACAGTCCTTGATATGGGGCAGCATGTCAGGCAAAGGCACTGGGAAGATGACTGTGGTTAATTCTTCTATCAATGCACAAGTTTACATTGACATTTTGGACAGTTTTCTCATACCTTCAATTGAACAGATGTTTGGAAATTATGAAATAATTTTCCAAGATGACAATGCATCGTGCCATAGGGCAAACACAGTGAAGGCATTCGTTGGAGAAAGACACATTCAGTCGATGTCAGACTTTTGTAAAGAGAAAAAAGGATGTCTCACAGTGGTAAACATGGCTTTGTCCCAACTTTTTTGAGATGTGATTAAAATCACATAGTTTTTCTCTTTAAATGATGCATTTTCTCAGTTTAAACATTTGATATGACATCTATGTTCTATTCTGAAAAAATATGGGATTTTGAAACTTCCACATCATGGCATTCCGTTTTTTTTTTACAATTTGTACTTTGTCCCAACTTTCTTGGAATTGGGTTTGTAATATTTTTTGAAGAAATGCTGATTTTATGAAATTACCATATTATTAATAGTAATAATAATAGTGATGATAAATGTCTGTAAGAAATTAATGAGTATACATATATGTAATCTATAGATCCCATGGCTCCACATGGTTTACGCTGCAATTGGAGCGATCGTGTTCACTCTGGTGAGTTCAACATCACCATTATCATTACCATAACCTTCATCACCATTATTATCATCAAAATAATCCAAATCATCATCACCATCATAACCTTTATTACCGTCATCAGCATCACCATTACCTTCACCATAACCCTTACTTTCACAATCACTATAATCAAAATAATTACCACCACCACCATCATCTTCACAATTGCCATCATCAAAATTATCATTACCAACATCACCATCAAAATAATCATAAGTCATCAGCAGTATCACCATTACCTTCACCATAATTATCATTATTATAAACATCACCATCATCATTACCACCACCTTCAACATCACCATCATCATTAATTTAATAATCTCCACGTACATTCTACCTGTAAAACTTCTCCATCACATCTCATTAAATCACATTAAATAACCTTTTATTTCTATGGTAGTTCTTGGCCTATCACACACAGCTCCTCATCGGGAACAGGAAACACTCAATCAACCCGGAGGAATACATCTTTGCCGCTCTCTCCATCTACGTGGACGTGGTTCAGATATTCCTTTTCCTCCTGCAACTCATCGGAGCATCACAGAGATAAGAATTATCCCCCTGGAGATCTCATGAAGTTTTATGAAGTTACAAAATATATTGTAATGCGTTTACTGAATTATACGTATATACAGAGATATTCAGCAAAAAAAAAAAAAAGTTACGACGGGAGTGTGATTTATAAAACTGTTTAGTTTAATCAGGACGGAAGTAAAAGTGTTTCTTCTTTCTGTAAAAATCTTTCATTTTATCTTTTATAGCTGGAAATATCTGTTTTATGCACTATAATGAATCATCTGTTGACATGTGCTGGAATTTTACTTTTATTATTAATGAAGCTAATGATCCATATATAGTCATGAGAAAAAAAAAAAAGCAAAAGGAACCCTATTTTAAATATTCAGTTCTTTATTTAAAAAAGTGTTTTACTTGCTAGTAAACTACAAATAAAATTATCTTCATTGTACTCAAAGGTATCAGCCAAAATGTGTATTCTAACTGAAGAAAACGTTTAACTTTATATACTTAACAAATATCTAAAACACACACAGGCGTTCATAGGGTCTCCTCATTTTTTTTACATTACTGTATTTTATTTTTTTTTCATCTTTCGGCTTTTTCCCTGTCACCAGGGGTCGCCACAGCGAGTTCCTCGCATTAAGATCTGGC
>JAOUQT010037240.1:0-11234 GCA_025769995.1 Xyliphius kryptos
AGTTCTCTCACCATAGAGGTAGCATGAGGCGGTGTCTACAACCCACACAAGTTGCTCAGGTAGTGCAGCTTATTTAGTCAAAGCCAACTGTGCCAGCAAGACTTTTTGCTGCGTCTGTGAGCACAGTATCCAGAGCATGGAGCAGATACCAGGAGACAGACCAGTACACCATGAAACCTGGAGGAGGCAATAGGAGGGCAACAACCCAGCAGCAAGACCACTACCTACGCCTTTGTGCATGGAGGAACAGGAGGAGCACTGCCAGAGCCCTGCAAGATGACCTCCAGCACGCCACAAATGTGCATGTGTCTGCACAAACTGTTTGAAACAACTCTATGAGGATGGTATGAGGCCCCTTGGGTTCCTCTTAATCCTGGACCATGCTGGACTTCATGTGGCTGGGGATTGTAAGCAGTTAATGCAAAATGATGGCATCAAAGCTTTGGACTGGCCTGCCCATTCCCCAGACCTGAATCCGATTGTGCCCATCTGGGACATCATGTTTCGCTCCATCCACCAACGTTACGTTGCACCACAGACTGTCCAGGAGTTGGCGGATGTTTTAGTTTATAGGCAGGTCAAACGGGTACGTGAAGGCCACACACACTATTGAGCCTCATTTTGACTTATTTTCAGGACATTGCATCAAAGTTGGATCAGCCTATTGAGTGTTTTTCCACTTTAATATTGTGTGTGACTCCAAATCCATTGGTTAATAAATTTGATTTCGATGTTTTTTGTGTGATTTTATTGTCAACACATTCAACTTTGTACAGAACAAAGAATTTAATAAGAATACGTGGTGTTTGTGTTGCCTTTATATTTTTAGAGCAGTGTATTTGCATAAAAGAAAACCTTCACCTTATAAACAGAACTCACATATCAGGTTATAAACCTATTATAATAATAGTATATTATTATAATAATCATATCATAATAATACAATTTATTAATTTGTCCTGCAGGTGTGAGTGCTTTTGTGCAACTCGTAACTCATTTTAAACCAGCTGAAGAATTTATCAAAACATTTTTTTAAAGTCTCGTTTAGACGGACATTTCCTTTATTTTCTTTTTCTGTTTAGCTGTGTGTTTCATTCATTATGACATCTTTTTTTTTTTTTTTTTTTTTTTTTTTTTTGTAGCTAGGTAATGCGTCTGTGCAGAAGAATTTCAAACAAAATATATTTGAAAATTTTTCCTAGCTGCTTTAACCGACTGTGTGACCGCTAGACCACAGTTCCCGGGCAGGTGCCATGCCAATCATATGTGCTGTAGTGCAGCTCCGTGTGTATGTATAGTATGCTGTACAATGCTGCACCATACTAGTAGTCCTGCTATTTCATGCCAATTGGCATCTTTGTGATGTAGATCTGGTAACGTGGGCCCTTTGTAGAGGGTTTGTGGAACATTGGGATAGTTTCTAAGGTCTAAGGTGTGATTACTTTCTGTTGATGGTACCGTAGCAGTCTCCTACTTAGCATCCAGGAGCAGGTGAGTGATTCGCCCCACTATTTCTGTCTCTCTTTCTATGCTTGTAGGTTTTTCTAGAACTTATAAGTTCTGCTCTGCAGCTCAGAATGTGTTTTGGACTTCGTGCATTCAGTGCCATTTAGGAGCAGCTTTTCGTTACTCCGCTTTTATGTCCTTATATTTACTTTTTTTAAATATACTTTTATATTTAATTAAAGTGCCATTTTTTTCTACTTAATAAAAATAATGAATCATTTAAAATATAAATATAACATTGTTTTTTGTCTCATTATGGTAATATTATGTAACGTCACAATGACCTTAAATGACCTTTCTGAAATAATCTTTAATCCTTAATCTTAATTTCCCTCTGATTCCCTAAATAAAAAATTTTTTATGTTACAACAATAAATTCTTATTCTGAGCCACGTGACATATTATCTTTCTTAAAAACTCTAGTTGAATTTTTAAATTGGATGTAAACAGTGATGGTCTTTTGCACCCTTTTTGAGTAATTTGACTTCTTTCTGTTTTATCCACAGAATATTTCGTCCCTTCGTCCATTGTTCGGGCTCTTGTTTTGACTCCTTCCACTTCCCGAGGAAATGTCTGCTTCCTTCTGGATCTGTAATGTGAAAAGTGGAGCCGATGGAAGATTGAAAAACATTTAGATGAGGTTTAATTCGGTCCCAGTTCACTTGGGTTATCAGATTATTACTCTGAATGCAGATAATCATGAAGTTGATCATTATTTTCTGGACTACCTTCATCTTTATTCTGCAAGTTATCTCTACTTCCGAATCAACCAATCAGACAGCGGCATCTGTGATGATGGAGGAGGATGGGGTGGACTTTTCGGGTAGCCGTTGCTGGGGCTATTACGATGTTATGGGTCAGTGGGATCCACCATTTAATTGTAGCGCCGGGCTGTATCTGTTCTGCTGTGGCTCCTGCTACTACAGATTCTGCTGCCAGTTTAAAGGTCACAGCTTGGAACAAACCAGCTGCTCCAACTATGACACGCCTGCCTGGGCTAATACAGGGAAACCAAACAGTGCTAACGAGGCCCACGATGCCAGTGCCCGTGCCGATGCCGACACGGACGGCTTACCTGAGCAGGACCGGACCCATATGGTAGTCTATGTGATCTGTGGGGTGGTGGCACTTATGATGCTTGGAGGAATTTTTGCCAAGTTGGGGCTGGAGAAAAGCCGCGAGGGAACCAGGGATGCTAACGGTGCCAGGTGGGTGTAGTGAGAGTCAGGAGGCATCTGAATGATCATGAAATATGTGTGAATGTGCAAAAGGATTGGATTGCTAGTCGAGAATAAGTGTCGATATTCTTATCATATCAGACCTACAGGCGTTAATCGGACTTCTGTGAGAAATTGCCACTGTAGTTTGCCCTCATCATCTCTTTGCTATCAAACCTTATTTATAAATGTAATTACTCCTCTACTCTCACAGGTTCCGTTTTGTAGACTGAACTGAACAGCTATAGTATGTGTGGTATGTTTTAGCTTCAGAATTACTCCGATCTTCAGATATCAGTTTGCTCTTAATAATTCTTTAGATTATAGTTTGAATTAAGAGTGAAATTTTAAAATGTGTGTATGATCTGTACTGTGCACAGTGTTTAGTACTCTCACCTTGTTACCTGAACACTGCACTTATTAACCAACAAGAGATGTTACCATGGCAACATTGATGACCCAAACACTGTGGATAATGAGAGCAAGCCAAAGCCAACACACACACACACACACACACATCAAGCAATTAATTGAAAGCAAAAGATGATGACCAATATGTAAAAAAAAAAAAAAAAAAACAACAGCATTGATTGTACTGAATAACAGTAATTACTTTAACAATTAAAAATGTTTTGGAACAGATTTACAGCACTAATAATAAAAATAAAAAAGTCATTCTTATGACAGGCCTCTGACAGACTTGCTGAAACAACCAAGCGAGGTCCGGGGAGCAGCACATCAACTCGTCGGATCTAATGGGATCTCGGGTCACTGCGCGAGGACGAAAAATGGTGAGCTCAAAGTTAATTCCACATGTGTCCATGGGTTAAGTGCTGACTGTCGACACTAAGCCTAAGAAGCAGCAGCCGCAGCTTTGGTCTGGTGCAGTTTTAAATTTCAGAACCATTTTATTTCCCAGTTCTGAGATTTGAGCCTGATTTAAAGATGGCTGATGGTACAGATTTATGCTCTACATTTCAAATCCAGCAGATTAACCATGCAGTTGGTGCTAAATCATAATGTTGAATCTGATTTTTACACATTCAGCACGGCTCAAAAAATGTCAAAGTAAACGTGTTGTACAGGAATACCGCCGGATACCACGGCTCATTTACATCGATGGTATTCGTGTATAAAATTGAAAATTTAAACTGCTTTGTCTGAATGCTGACTCGTGTTTAAAATGATATATTAGACAGCAAGTAACTTTCTTTCGTTTCAACAATATAAATATTATGCTCTTTATTAAAAAAAAAAAAACATGGTGATCTGTCAAAATAACTCGACCCTTAGTTTGAGAGGTGAATACATTTTGTGGTCAGAATATTTGATGTAATTTTGCAGCTCAGCTCTCTCACTATGGCTCTCTTTCTATCTGTCTCTCTTTGTCTTTCACACAGACGAAATGATGAGCAGAGATTACGTCAAGAGTTATTCGGTGCAGTTCCCACATCACCAACCATCTCCCACCACTTTTCAACCCATTAGGCTTCACCCTAAAGAGAGAACCTTCTTTCCACCTCCAGATGTCCACGTCCCCCTCGCAATCACCATCACACCCTCCCCGCTGCTTAAGTCTAAAATCTCGAAAACCAACAGCCATCCACTGACCTCCAGTTCTGCCTTTAAAGCCTGGGACCCAAGTAAGAGTCCTGCCCAGCACCACACCCCTCTCGTGGGCCAGGCAGTTCCCCGAACAGTATCGGCTCCTGCTCCACCCCAGCTCACGTTACCGCTGTCCCAGACCAACAGCCGGCACCAGGTATACTCCACCAAGTGCAGGTTTAGCTTTGAGACCCTTCCCGAACTCTTCTCTCAACCTGTGGGGTATAGACAGTCACCTCTGATCCTCCCCAAACACAAGACCCTTCACACCAACAGCAAAACCGAGGTGACTGTTTGAACGGAGGTGAGATACTTTAGAATAATCCTTTGCTTTAATAAATGTATAGTTATTAATATTAATGTATCTCTTTATGTATTTCTCTTGCATTTCTGCTCCTCCCTTTACTCGATTTCCATTCCGTCACTCAGTTGTCCGGTTCCATGAAGAGTAACGCAGTGACGAATAGGATCTCTGTGCCAGAGCAGAATAATTCTCAGGAGTCAAAAATCCCCACGATTTCTCACAGCGACTACAACCACAGAGCTGTCGTCTCCCATTAACCTTTGCCGGGAGTAACGGTTCACCCAGATCTCCAGCATCTTTGACACTGAACTAACCGACACCAGGTTTGCTCGTACACGATGACTTTAAAATATCAAAGAATTTTCAAATGGATTTTGAGATTTTTTTTTTTTTTATACAGTTGATTTTCTGACTCGTGTCGAGGGTTGGGGTCATTTTCATGTTTCAGGTTTAATTAATGCTCTTGTGCAAAGAAAATACAGACCACAAATTACAAAATCTGTACTAAAATAAAATGATTGGTGAGAAAATGTGCAGAAATTAAGAAAATGTGTGTGAAAAAGACCTAAGCCACCGTTCGCTGATTACTGTTTGAAGTAAAACTGTGAAATTCACAGTTCCATATTATTCACCAAAATGTAAAAATGTTGCACATAAAACTCAAACTGTCTGTTTTTTTTAATTATTCTTTATTATTTACTTAATTGTAAGTTCACCTTTTAAATATTTTAATAACTTTATTTGTTAAAAGCTTGCAAATATTTTTTACGATTACGTTACAATAATTAATTCAATTTAAAATACTTTATAACATTCTTTTATTAATTTCATTTTAAATCTTCCACTCAATGTTCTAATAGGGTCTCCATCCAGAGGAAAATGTTCGATTTACCTTGAATTCATGGTTTGTTTGTTTTTTGGACTGTGGGAGGAAACTCCACCCAGTCTCTAATTCAACCTGGATCCCCAACGCTGAGAGGAAAACATTCCAAACGCTAAGCCACCGCGCCGTCCTTAAACATTCTTACAAAACCGAAAAATCACTGGACCGTTTTGTCTTTTTTATAGCTTGGTAATGAAACAAAGATGACAATTGAAAAAAGGGGATCTGAGTAGAGACTCCATTTGCAGTCTCATGCAAATGTTTAAAATTTGAGATATTTTAGATATTTATAAATAATTAACAGTTTTTTTCCCCATTTTAAAAGTAATATAACTTAAATATTTTAAGTATGTTTTTCAGAATACACATTATTCAGAGAATAAACAATTGTAATTTTAAAATAAAATTAAGTTACTTTAATTACTTTAAAATAAAGTTACGTAGTAACCTTGAGTTAGTCAGGAGATCTGTTTTTGGCAGAAGAAGATTTAAAAGACAGCTGTGTTACTTTACATCATTTTATTGTTTATCTTATGAATGTGAATTTGACTGTTTCAGAAATGTAGTTATTTATATAATGCTTTTAAAGTGCTTCATCTGAAAAAAGCTTTACACTGTTCTGGTCCTAAACCCAAAAAAGAACAAGCCAAAGTCAAACTTTTTTGTTCACCGACGTCTTCCCAGTGACATCCTGAATGGATTCCAGAAACGTAAAATAAAGAAAAATGAAGGTTGTGTCCATCAGAAAATGGCTAAGTTTAATACAATGCTGTAAGCAGTGAGGCACGAATGATGGCTGTGGTCTATATTTGCTCATTAACTTACCAATTTTTACTTCTGTAAATGAGATGCATAATGTGAGCGAGTAACAAAAAAATCTGGCAACTAATGTGAAGGATACATTTACCTCAAAACATCTTGTTTATCAACTGTTGCTCATCAGGGTCAAATTGGCAGCAGAACGTGTGAGGGTGCATATGTGCTTTGCCTGATGTTTCAAAGCTTTTCTGTGACATTTGCATGTTCTCTGCATAGCTTTTTGGATTTCACTTTCACAGTCTAAAGCCATCGGAGTACGCCGTCGATACTAAATTGCTCTTAGGTTTAAATATGTCTGCCTGTGTGTCTGATGTGGTGATTGCTTACATTCCAATGCCCCCCCCCCCCCCTCTCCCCGCACACACCTTTCACACTTTGAGCACTGACTCCAGCATCTAATTACAGAATTTCTGTGATTTTAAAATCCTCTTTTGTTCTAATATTTTGCCATCCACTAATGTATATCCTCTCACGTAGACTCTGTATGTGTTAAGATTCACAAAGGTGGATATACACTTTATCAGAACTCTTATATTATTTCCGGGTGTTTTCCGAGGTTCTAAAACCTTGCACCCTGTTCATATCTGTATGCTGACCCTAACCTGCTGTTCACGTCTCCGGTCAGCAGGGTGTTTTACATATAGTATTGTGTCTCCCTGGATAATTATTCTTTATTGTCTTATTCTCTGGGAATTCTTTAGAGATGCTTGTGTTTAAACATTCCATAAATCAGCGTTGACAGAAATGACTAAATCAAACCAGGAACAAAAATATGGTAAATATATGGTAGCTCAGTGCTGTTGAAACATGAAGTTTCTTAGAACGTGTCTGTATGGTAAAGCTGCGAGCCTATACCCCATCAGCCATGTGCTCTTATTCATAATACATAGAAATCATCATGCATTCACGTTCAGCCAGAGATCCGCCTGAAGCGAGTAACGTTCTGCAGAAAGGAAAGTTTTAGTGAGAGTTGTACGGTTCTGCAGTGAGTAATGCTTTAAATGAGGCAGGTGTGCCGTCTGGAACCGAGGGACGTGTACAGTGAGGGTTTCCAGTAAGAACACGTACCATAGTATTATACAGGAAGAAACTTCTTTAGCCGTCTGTGCGGAAGGTGTGTACTAATATTGTGCAGAGAAGAAAATGTTCAGACAGAAAGGTGCAATGTTGTGCCGTGAGACACGTTTTCCATCGGAAGGCGGTTTTCAGTGAAAGGAAAGGATTTCAGTCTTTATTAAGCAAACGTTTTTACCAGTCTGGAGCTGATACTTTTACTGCAAGGAACAATGTTGATCTCGTAGCTGCAGGTCTTGTGCTTCCTGATATCAATGCACTTTTTACATGATGTCATTTCCTCTTGGAGCCTGCAAATTTTATATAATTACTTTTAATAATCAGCTGAAACTTATAATATTGCCTGCATTTATAATGTAAACTTTGCTTGAAACAGTAATATGTGGTTTTATAAAGGGCTTTTAATAATCAGTAATAATAATAATAATAATAATAAAACTTATTTTTTTGGTTTAAACAGACTGCCAGTGTGGGAAGTGCATGTGCAGGCATGTGAGTGCTGACATGACTTCCTCAGAACAAACCATGGACACAGTGCTGTTATTTCTGAAGTTTAAATATTAGTCATTAAAGTTCAAAACATCAAAAAAAACAAACTTTTCAGCTAATTTATTTCTCATTTTGTTTAAAAACACAATCGAAATCAGTCAGCGAAGCTGTTAAAGCCGTTAGTTAATTTTTCAGCTTATTATAATTAATCAGGTAAAACGGTAAAAATCAGACAGTCATGATAATTACAATGCCTTCTGTTATCTTTAAATATTATAAGGGATAGTATTTCAAATCCACTAAGAAAATCAAATTGATTCATTCATTATCTTCCGCTTATTCCTTTATGAGGGTCGTGGGGGGGGGGGGGGGGGGGGCCCCTATGCCCATCCAGGGGAGAACGTCTCGGGCGCTGGGAAGATACACCCAGGGCAGGGCGCCAATCCATCTCGCTGGGTACACACAGAGCCACACACACACACTATACAGGGCAATTTAGAGCACTCAGTTTACTTTGCATCCATGTTTTTGCGATGTGGGAGGAAACCAGAGAACCCTGAGAAAACCCACGCAGACACAGGGAGAACATCCCCAGCGCTGAGAGGAGAACATGTTATCCACTAAGCCACCGTGCCGCCCAGAAAATCGATCGTTTATGTTCATTTAACATATTTTTGTTGTTATTTTAATATAAATAGCCCTAAAACTGCTGAGATGAATAATCACAATAAAATAAAAGTCCTGAGTTCTAGGATTAATGCATTTAATCGACATATATTCTGTTTTATTAAATGTCAATAATATAAAACATTTCTACTTTAGATCATTAATCCATTTAGAAGTTTAACGATTCTCTAGATGCTTATGATGAGTAATATTTTTGTTGCTAATCGTGTGATTGTTTTGTGGTTGTCACAGTGATCTGATCTGCACGACTTTGTAACATTTTTAGATTTTGTCTTTTAATGAATTCTTAATAAATTTAAATGTTCAAGATTTATTGTGTTTCATATTTTGTTAAATGTTAAAGACCTGTTTCCAGATTTACACTTTGGAAGACAGTAGCTATCAATATGACCTTAAATTGAGGACACCAAACTAAGAACAGAAGGTGAGTGTGCGCGTGCGTGTGTGCATTACATCATTTCCTAAAAAGAATTACAAACACTTCACACCTCCACTTGTTCAGAGACATGAACTGGACTAATTTAGTGATGAAGTGATGTATTTTATCTACTGTACTTACACATGTCCTCCACATGCAACCCACACACACTGAGTGAAGTGAGCATTTACAGTGAACCCTGTACATCTCGCCCAGAGAGCAATTGGGGTTAGGTCCCTTCCTCAAGGACTCGTCAGCCATACTTATTGTTGGGACTGGGAATCAAACCTGGGACCCATTAGGTCGCCACTCTGGTTCCTTAAGAGGTTGTTGTTGTTCCCGTCTTTCGTGTCTCACTGCGCTTTATGAAGCTGCTCAGTGCAGTTGAAGCCATTAGCATTCAGAACAAGTCTTTTAAAAGCTGAGCTAATTTTCCACCGGCTAGCTGTTATAGTTTCAGTAAGTGGTGTTGTGTGTGTGTGTGTGTGTGTGTGTGTGTGTGTGTGTGTGATTTAGGACAGATCCGCTGAGAGACCGCAGCATTAATACAGAGGAACTTTAAAAGGTCTGTAAATTATATACATCAACCTTTACTAGAATCAGTAGTACTGTCCTCATACTTCTGGCTCATTAACTGTATCCCCCCCTCTCTCTCTCTCGCTCTCTCTTTCTGTCTCTGTAATTAGTGGTGTAAGCAGCTGTTGGCTCGTCTGACTCAGCGCTGTGTAAATTAGCTCTGAATAAAAGTCATGCTGCTCATTTACGCTGAAGCGTCTTCAGCATCACGTCACTAACAGCATAAACCTGCTTCAGGCTCTGTCCAGGCTCTAAGCTTTACACTCTGCATGTCCAAAATCCGGCCCGTGATCTTCAGAGGCAGAGGAGAGGCTTTTGGTTATTTCTTATTAGGCTGTGATGAAAGCAGCGATGCATCTGACACAATCACTGATTTTTTAAAGTTGACAACATGAACATGATCATTCATTATCTTCCATTTATTGCTGTACTTGGGTCGCGGTGGGGTTCCCCACGCCCATCCAGGGGAGAACGTTTCAGGTGCTGGGCAGATACACCCAGGACAAGGTGCCAATCTATCACTGGGCCCACACTCACTCACATCCACATCCACACAAAAACTGAATCCATGTTTTTTGAACTGTAGGAGAAAACCCATGCAGGAATGGGGAGAAACTCCACCGAGATCAGGATTTGAACCGGGAATCGCCGGCGCTGAGAGGAGAACGTGCTGACCACTAAGCCACCGTGCCACCCTGACCTGAAATGTAAGGTATCCTATACAGTGTGTTTAATGTTATCTGACTCTCCAGATCTGAAAGCATTGTGTCTTCAGAGCCGTTCACGTCTGAGTGACTCATATTCAGTTACAGTGCCGTTTACAGAACGAGAATTGTTAGGGATGTAAATATGAATTGATTTAATATTAACCTGATTACAGCTGATCTGATTGCACTTTTTATGTAGTAACTGTTCTATTTACAGAGCGCTGATCAAACGGCTATAGTCTGTGTGAATAAAATACTAATTCTTTATCTCAATAAAGTAAAATGATTGTCAGGTTAATTTATTTAATATTTCAAATGTAATAGGTTTATTGTAAAAATTGCGTATTGGGATCCTATAATTTAATCGTATTGAAAATAATCAAATCGTTGGCTAAAAGAATCAATATCAGATCGAACGATCACAATGTCTTCAATGACCCCTCTAGTAATTGTGACAATTAAAATTGTTTTCTAACACTATGTGTTTTCTGAGTTGAAAAAGATCTGAAAGAACTATTAAACCAGGGGGCATCTTCACTTTATAAAATGTGGCCCTTTTTGCAAAATGTTTGCATTCTCCTGACGTGGAAGCTGGTTTGAATCTGACGTCCCAGTTTAAACACAGGTAAGCATCTTTACTAGAACAACACCACCAACTGCAACTGTTCTGATTGAGTTCCTTTTGGGTAAAAGTATCTGTGGTTGTGCTTGAGGATCTAAAGGTCCATGGTTCGATTCCCGGTCCCACCAAGTACTACAGCTGAAGGGCCATTGAGTAAAGCACCCAACTACAATTGCTCTCCGGGCGGCGTGTACAGGGCCGCCCACTGCTTGCTTCACAAACATCTCTGTGTGTACTACAGGTGGAAAGGCATCACTTTATCAAATGCACTAATTAAAGAACTCAGTGTGTGATGCGGTTTGATTCAGATGATGATACTGGTCTTTA
>JAOUQT010037249.1:0-11234 GCA_025769995.1 Xyliphius kryptos
ACACTAAAAAGACAGGTGTTTCAGTTTCATTGTCTAACCCCTGTATATATATATATATATACAGTATACTGTACAGCCGATATAGCTGTTTGCTAGAAAAAGATTGAACTAAGCATGCACTACTATGTAAATATTTGTAGGTTATATATTTGTTTTTCTTGTTTTTTTTTTTATATAAAAAGTATACATAATTTCTATAAGAACTGCAATAGTAATATATCAAATATTATAGACATTGTGTGGAAACTCTCCCTAATGTCTCTACATTTTGCAGTTAGCTCCACTGTGTAAATTAGCATCTTAATGGACAATATCCCTTTTAAGTGCAGAGGTCGAAGTATACTTAAGAAAGTTGCACAGTCATCGACATTTTAATTTATTTTGTCTTTATTCCGTCCCTCTAGATGTAGTAAATGATCAAGAGCTTTTCAGTTCTGTTTTCTCACTGTGTAGATACAATATGTGCTTTACCGAGCCCAAGAACACACTTAAGCTTTGATTCTAAAGCACTTCATTTTCATATGCACACACATACTTTGAAGTTATAAGCAAGCTTGGCCCAGACCATTAAACTATTCATACAGCCATGCTTTTAAAAACAAAATGGCCTCTTTGAATAAATATTAGCATACTAAAGCAGTTCTATTAAAAATACTCGCAGCTATAGAAATCCTCTGTTGTATAGTTCTTTTGAACATTTGAGACAGTTTTTAGTATTTTCAGGATACTTGTCCTTCAAAGCTAAAGCTGATTTTGTACTTAATTTATAGGGTATAATAAAGAAAAAACAGAATAATTTATAGGGATCGATTTTGAATTTGGGCAGCATGGTATCGCAGTGCATATTGCTGTTTCCTCACCGCAAGGAGAACCCGTGTTCGATCTCCAGTAGGATGACCAAAGAAATTTCTATGTGGAGTTTGCATGTTCACACAGCATGTTCCTGTTTGCACAGGATATTTCCTGGTGATCTGGTTTACTCGCGCATTCCAGAGACATGCATGTTAAGTGAATTGGTGTCTCTAAAGTGGCCCTTATTGTGTCAGTGTGTGTGTGACTGTATGTGTGCCCTACGATAACGTGCCACCCTATCTAACATTGTTCCTGTTCTTATGCCTAGATTTGCCTGGTAAACAATGGCTGGCCCACATCCCTTTGCGGATTAAGCAGTAGATAACTTATGGATGTATGGAGTTTTTTTTTTAATCAAAAGGATATTTCAGGTAATCTTCAGGATGTTTCTTCGTACCAGAATTCTACTGCAATTGTTTTACTGGTACAAATTTGGAGGAACTTGTTATGCTGTTCAATAAAAAAATGTCATATGGTTCCAATATAGAAATAAAGAATGAATTTCTCAGAAAAGAGCACTACAAGCTCTAATACTACAGCATTTTTCCACTGTTATCAAATTTGTGGTGTCTTTGTATTAAAATGGACCATGTGCATTTACTATGCTATAATGACCTTTTATTAAGATGAATACATATGCATAGGGTTCACTATTAATTTGGTGATTACTTTTGCACAATATGGGGGATATATATAGATGTATGTATGTATGTATGTATATATGTATGTATATATATATATTAATTACTTTTCTATACCTGCTTAATCCTAGTTCTAGGATGTTCTAGGATAGGAATGGTAACCCATTCTTGACTAATTCAAGTTGCTCAACTTTCTTAGGTCTTTTTTCTCATATGTTAGATTATATGATGTGCCAAATGTTTTCTATTGTTGGAGGATCTGGACTGCAGGATGGCCAGTAAAGTACCCGTAACCTTCTTCTACACAGCCACAATGCTGTAAATGTTGCAGTATGTGGTTTAGCGTTGGAAAATGATGGAAAATGCAAGGTGATGATGCAATTTTACAATGTCGAATTCCTTTTTTGATACCACTGCACTATTTTTTGCCACAGAATTAAGGGGATTAATGATCCTTATCCCATATTTATTTCTGAAGGCTACTGCCACTCCAGATGCCCTTTTTTCACCCAGGCATGTTAATGATCATTTGCCAATTGACCTAATGGGTTGCAATTTGATTTTTCCAGCCTCTTATTGCCCCGTCCCATCTCTTTTGAGATGTTTTGCTGTTACTACATTTCAAATGAGCCAGTATTTGGCATACTATTTCAAAATGTCTCACTTTTGACATTTGATATGTTGTTTATGTATTATTGTGAATACAATATCAGTTTTTGACATTTGTAAACTATTGCATTTTTATTTACAATTTGTTCTTTGTCCCAACTTTTTATATATAAGATGGGTGAATTGGATTTCCATTCCTATTCCAAATTAGACACATTATTATATTTGGTCATTTATTTGAGGAAAATAATCCAATATTTGTAAGTGGCAAAAGTATGTGAACCTCTAGGAGGTAAAATTTGAAGGTGAAATTAGAGTCAGGTGTTTTCAATCATTAGCAACGACAATCAGGTGTAAGTGTGCACCCTGTTAAATTATGAAAGTCTGCCTTTCAGAAGACATGTTTGTAGAACAGTATCGTGTTACGAACAAATGATGGCTCACACCATGTACTAAAAGCAAAGGTTCACAAACAGTACTTGTTGCCACTCACAAATATGTAATATTGGATCAATTTTATCATAGTATAATATTTTGTAAAGATAACTGGGTTCTCTTTAGGCAGGAGGGTGAAGCAGTAGTGGTGCTATCGCCTCACAGCAAGAAAGATATTTTTGTGTGGAGTTTGCATGTTCATACGTATTTTCTCTGGGTGCTCCAGTTTCCACTCTAAATTGGCCCTTATTTTGTGACTGTGTGTCCTGTCTTTGCACCCAGAATTGGCTGGCCTGTGACCACTTATTCACAGTATTTTATGTGGCTGCAGTATTTCTGTCATTAGAAAGGAAAATAAAATAAGCAGCTGTGAGCAGATGTGACTGTAAATCTGTATTGCATTTCAAAAATATCTTCACTTACCCTTTTTCTTCAGTTTTCAGTGTTTCTGCCAAGCCTAGGGTGTTCCTATGGCAAAGTGGGATGTTTACTAATCAATCTGGAGTTTGTGTATGCATTGGCATGAAGAGTTGATCAAGGTGAAGTCTAAATTTGGATGCAGTGATGTCATGCTGTACAGAAGGCTGTGCTCATGCCCATCACAGCCATGCCTCCAACCAGGATCGCATCTGTTCACCTGCTATACTCACTTATACTGGGCCCCCTGAGCGTGTGTGTGCGTGTATGTGTGAGTGATAGAGAGATAGAATGTTAAGATGACAGAGTCTGTATGCATGTGTGTGTGTGTGTGTATAGAGGGCAGGAAAGAATGAGAAGTCATGTATGAGATGTGGAAGTCTGACACTGTAGGCATGAGCTCATAAGCACCCTGTGGTTGTAGGTAGATCATTCTGACATCTAATTTAACTCAATTTACTACTTTTGACTTTAAATTGTAATCTAATTTGGAGTGCAATCAGATCCTTGTATACAAGCATGTAACAATTTAAAGGAAAATCCACCATTATGAGTATTATTTCCTAATTATGGATCCAAAAACTGTCATAGGCATTTGACCAGGTTGAGATTTGATGAGTCTGAAAGCCTCTATTTTTTTCATTTATAAATTATTCACTGAGCCCCTGTGCCTTGTGGTTGTAATTATCAAGTGACCACACCCAACAGGATATACAAATGCTTGATTACAAGATGAACGTGACTAGTATGAGTAATGTTGTATTCATTAATAATGCAACTTTGATATATTCTAAGGTAAAGAGTGGCAAGAAATGCATTAAAATATATTCATATTCAGGAAGCCCCGACACTTGACCTAATGCCAGAGTACCAATCAGTATTGACCTGTCCACCACAAGGAAATAGATAGACACTTGTGTGATATTCTCGTACCATGATATCATGGACTATTTAGTACCAAAATCTAGTTTAATTAACTAGTACAAATCAAGTAGTATGTAATAAGTTCCAGGATATTTTAATAGGTTGTGTATGCATCCCCTGCACTCTATCCATGCCCGACAAATTACATAATTCACCTGCTTTTGTTGGTAATACTTTATATCATTTACTTTATAAACTGTATAATCTTTATATCATTTTGAGCATTCTTTTAGCAACTTTTAATTAAATATCTTAGCTTGTCTATGGTAAATCAATAAAACTGAGGGAAAAACAGATTTGCCTAAATTTTATTTATTTATTTATTTATTTAATGTTTTTTAACATCATCCTCAGCACCAGTGGCTATTCTAATGACAGGAACATGGTCATACTCATACACAAGTTCCAAATGCATTTTAACATTACTGTTATGTGGGTTTTAAGATATTATTTAAGAGAGGAAGTGTGCTTATATACAGCTTTTGGATACCATCGTCCATTTATTTGTTCCCCTTGTGTAAATGCAGCATAAAAACCAGCATTTAAAAAATATATGAGTGTAGGGAAATGTACCAAGATATCTGTCTCAAAGGATTTTGCCATTAAATATATTTAATCATTGCATACTGACAGGAGCACCTATACAGCCCACTTTATAAAATGCTCACTGTATTAGGAATGCATATATATATGCATGAATGTACCGGCACAAAACACATTCACATTAAAATTATTATTAAACAATGTATTACTGTATGTCCGGGTTAAATTTTTAACATTTGCTTTGTTTATCTCTAAGCTTGATTCAAAAAATCCCAAAAAAATAACATATAAATTAAACCCCAACTGTAACAATATTCACGATTGTGGAATATACGTAGCTGTGCTTATAAAAGGCAGTACTGGCAACCAGAGTACAGAAATACTAAAGTGGATAGCTCTAATGGTCTATTTTGCTTCCAAAGCAAAGAGAAAGCACTCTGAATTTCACTTGTGGTCTGAGGCGGCTAGGCCAGATTTCTGTTCAGTCGACTGATAGTGGATGATAGCCTCTCATCAGGCGACTAATGTGAAGTGGCCCTGGATGTTAAATTAAATCTGCACAATGGAGAAAACGGTAAAATAGGGAATTATATTGATATGATATTCGAAATAATGGACAGCTAACCATCCGTTATTACACTTCTGAGAAATGCTGATGATTTTATACTAAAAAGAGCTTGAACTAACATTATGAAGACAAAAGGAAAAGGAATTTAAAACTATATATATATATATATATATTGTTGCAAAATAGTTCTAAATTCCTTTTCCTTTTGTCATATATATATGCATCTCCATAAATTATAATAATTTATTTAAAAAAACAGTTATCTCAGAAAATTAAAATAAGTAAAACAAAACACCTACAAAGGCTTCCTAAGTGTTTAAAAATCATGGGGAAGACATTGTCAGTCATTAACACTCCACAAGGAGTTTATGCCACAAAATGTCATTGCTAAAGAAGCTGGCTGTTCAGAGTGCTGTATCCAAGAATATTAATGGAAAGATGAGTTGAAGGAAAAACGTGTAGTTGAAAAAGGTGCACAAGCAACAGGTATAACCAAAGCCTTAAAAGTATTTTCAAGAAAAGGCTATTCAAATATTTGGCAGAGATTCACAAGGAACGTACTGTTTTGGAGTCAGTGCTTCATGAGCCATCACACATAGATGTATCCAGGATATGTGCTACAACTGTCGCATTTCTTGTATCAAACCACTCATGACCAAGAGACAACGCAAGATGCATCTTACCTAGGCCAAGGAGAAAACGAACTGGACTATTGCTTAATGGTCTTTTGTTTATAGATGAAAGTAAATTTTGCATTTCATTTGGAAATCAAGGTCCGTATGAAGAGTGGAGAGGCACACAATCCAATCTGCTTGAGGTCCAGTGTGAAGTTTACACAATCAGTGATGGTTTGGGGAGCCATGTTATCTGCTGGTGTAGGTCTACTGTCATATATCAAGACCAAAGTCAGTGCAGCCATCTACCAGGAAAATATAGAGCATTTAATGATTTAGTGTGTATACTTTTCAGTAGGCCAACATTTCTGCATTGAAAATCGTTTTTTCAGTTGGTTTTATATAATATTCGAATTAATTTTGAGATAATTATTTTGGGTTTTTATAATCAACAATAACAGAAATAAACACTTGAAATAGATCACTGTGTTTGTAATGAATCTATATAATGTATGAATGTCACGGTTTGTATTTAATTACTGAAATACATGAACTTTTTGATGATATTCTAATCTATTAAGATGAACTTAAATATTTACAGTATATACCTGTATATATTGTGCGTGTCTATTGGAATTGGGCTTATATTATATCTATCTATCTATCTATCTATCTATCTACTGTATATAACAAACCGAGTATCACAATAGAGAGGAAAGGTCATTTAAGTGACTTTGAACATGGCATCGTTATTTCTAATGATTATAGAGAATATTCTGAAAAAGAGAAAAGAAAATATCCTGGTAGCGGCAACTGTGTGGATGAAAATCCCTTGTTAATATTAGAGGTCAGAGGAGAATGGGCAGACAATGGTTTAAGACAGTAACTCAAACAAACAAATAATGCAGAATACCATCACTTCTAAAAGCATTTTATAAATAATTAAGGTGGTTCTAAAGGCAAAAGGTGGTCCAAGATTTCATAGCAAAGTGTACCTAATAAAGTTGCTGGTGAGTGTATATGCCATAATGGTATAATTATTAGGTACACTTAGTGTTTTTAATTTTATTTTGCACACAGTAAAACAAAATTGTATATATATTTTTTTATTTTAGCCTGTGTGTTTTATTATATTACAGAAATAAGGAAATGTTTTATATTTATGTTTCAACAGAGCACATACGTTAATGGTTAAGGCTTTGTTTAAAGCCCGACTGGACAGTGGCAAAGTTATTTGTTTTCCTTTTTACGATTGTGTGTAAGAGAGGAAAAGAAAGCTATGTTTAGAGAACCCTACTATTTATACCCTTTTAACAGGATATGCCATGCCTCTGTTGTAACTTTCGCTTATCACAATTTGCAGGCTTGCACTGTGAATAATGGTGTATGTGTCTATTTACTTGTGTGTGTGTGTGTGTTTGTGTGAATATGTGTGGGTGGTGGGTGTTACTGGGTAAACCCACAGATCACCTTGATGAAGGAGTATCTGTGATATCATTATACCCTGGATAGCCATAGCACAGTCTCCTCCTTGTCTCATTCACTCCCTATACACTGAAAAAATAAGATGAAATCAGATGATTCTGTTTTTTTAGGTTGATTAAGCAATAGCAGACATCATAGAACGTCGGTAGCATAGTGGCATAAAACGTTGGGACACCATGCTGACAACTTGGGTTTAATAATAATGATACTTTTTTATCTCGATAGGAAATTCTTTCTCTGCATTTATCCCATCCAGGGAACACCTAGAGAAGTGTGCTCCCTTGTTGAGGTGCACAGGGAGCAGTTGTGGGTTGGGTAATCTTTTGGTCCCCAGCACTCTACCCTAGGCCACAGCTGCCCCAAAAATACTTTAAATATTGATCCCTATAATGATTTATTTTTAAAACTGGAGCAGCGTGCTGCACTCTATTACGGCACACAAGGAGCAGTTGGGTGTTGGGTGCCTTGGCTCAACAGCAATTGAGCAAAGACTTTCCTAGAGTGGGGTTTGAACCAGCAATCTTTTTGATCCCTAACCTTTTACTCTATCCATTTACGCCACGACTCAAAATTTCCTTGGGCCAGCAATGGCCTAATTGTAAAAGAGGAAGGTTTGTTTCTAAAATGTCCTTAGTTTAATCCCCATTCTGGCAAATTATATTAACGGATAGCTTGGGAACTTTAATAGAGAGGGCTGCTCTCTGCTCTGGGCATGCATACCTCCCCTAAGTGTACAATGCTAATTATTATTGTGCTAACGGTCAGAGAATAAGATTTGTGTCCAACATATAGTCAAGTAAATCTCTGCTCCCAGTAAATAAGATTTAATAATTCTGAACCCGTGGATAGGTTAAATGCTGTCTAAAATTTCCCCATTATGAGACTAATAAGGCAATATTTAGTTATAGAGACTTCAGGTTAAAAAACACGTTTTCTTCCTTTAGTGAGGCATCATTAGTCATTATTTAATAATACATTTTTAATACGCCATTAGTCAGGGTCTAGGTCAAGGTGAACCCAGTGCCTAGTCAGCAGCATAAAGTGCAAGGCAGGGCGTCACTCCATCACAGAGCAATTTAGAAGCACCAGTTAGCCTAATGCAAGTCTTTGGACTAAAGTTATAATCCAGAGAACATATAGAACCCATGTAGAAAAGGGGAGAACATAAAATGGACATGAGCAGCACTATTCACGGTGTTAATATGCAGCCCTATTAGACATTTATTTATTTAATTATTTATTACACCTGTTTAATCCTAGTTAGGGTTACGGGGAGATCAGTATATACTGCTCAATCGCAATTTGCCATTATACAACCTGTGAAACTCCAGTTGAGTTATGTGATATGTCAGACTTATATAGGATTCATTCTAGCAAATCTCGCCCAACATAGTACAACATTGGGGGACTTTTTGCAAACTACTTGATGAGTACTAAGTTTTTGGACACTATATAGCATAATACATTTGCATATTAACTGCAGTAGTGTGGAATTTTGATGTTTCGGACACAGCCGAAACTATTTACAAGGCAATTTTTAAGAACAATAGTAGTGATAAATTATTATAAATGTCTTTGTTTAACTTACAATAAAATAATTTAGTTTATCTTTCCGTATAAACATATTACCACCATTAAATAAATGTTTTGTTTTATATACGTATGGTTTAAGTTGGTTTCTGCACATTTAATACCTGCCCTTCATTTGCACATGCAATTAGTCTTCCTGATGTTGCTTTCCGACTTTGTAAATTACCTTTAGGGGTAAAATAAATCATCTTGCATAGACAAGAATATGCCATTAAGGGGAGTTTCATCCTAAACATTTACAAACAAAGTGAGACTTTGTCTGAAGTAGTGCATGTATCTGAGTCTAAAATCTACTAAAATCTTTGGCACTTTAAAAGGAAAAAGATAAAAATGTAAAAAACAAGACATACACAGCATTATAAAGTTTACTTGATGAGGGATTCTGTTTAGGATATTTTACTAGATTTATCTAGATTTTAATTTTGCAACATCTTGAGATTGGGATTAATTTCTTCGGGTTATTTTCTTTTTAAGCCTAGTGCTACTAATCATAGGGAGAAAAATTGTATACATACGATTTATGTATATTATAATAATATGTGTTATAATTATTATTAGTTAGCAATTGGGCATTACCACCTGCTGCCAAAGGGGCTGCCAGGACACATAAGCAGCATACTTTGAAAAAAAATAATCCCCTTCTCAAAAAATGGCCTTGAGAAGGAACTACATTACCCAGAGAACTCAAGTGTACCTTTGATGAGCCATTATGAGATACCCCTGAATGTATTGATGGAACCCTATTTTCTCTATTAAAACACATTGCACAAACCAAACCATAAGCCTTACAGACATGAAACTTGGCTGTAGCCATTCCTGCTACAATCTCTTCCATTTTAAATGATGGTTCTGCAGTAGTGAACCTTAAAACTTATGTGACCATACATGGATTGACTGATTATGGCATCATGGATACTAAAAGAACCATAAAATGTATGTAACCAAAGCATGACAAGCCCTGAATATTGTGAAGAACTATCTGCATTGTAAAGGTGAAACTTTTGTGTAAAATGTATAGAATTTCTCATTTGTTTCCTGGTTCAGTATCTGAATTGCCTGTGGATAGAATACTTATTGTGATCTGGAAAGTGAAAGTTCCACTGGATTGTTATGAACTCCGTTCTTCACACTTGGTGTATATACAGAGGATCATTAAAAGAAAGATTGTTCACAGCAGTAACATTTAAAATGTACAGTAAATATTAGCATTGATGAAAGCATCTGCATTTCTCTGTATTACATTAATGTTCTAATGTAAAATTTGTGCAGTTTTATGAGTAAATAATGTTGTAATTGAGTATCATAATTTTCTCTAGTTTGTGCAAAACCTAGCTATTTTTATAAGTATTATTATTATTATTACTACTATTATTATTATTATTAGCATGTTTTATTTGTTTATTTTTTATTGCATTAATTATTAATTACTTTTTAACTATTTAAAAATTTTAAATGGTCACAATATGTAAATAAACCAGATTGTTACTTTTATCAAACACTTTCTTAAACTCACCCTTCTTTGCTGTTCAGTTTGTTGCAAAAAACATAAATGAAATCATCTAATTTGGCTATTACAAATTTATGCTAAATGACGTTCACGGTCATCACTTTGCTATGGTTGGCTTTACAGATGTGCTACTTGGAATAGAGATAAGATGACTGAGCAAACCAGTCTCTTGTTACAGCCCTGGGGAGTCAAACCCCAGTAGCTCATTCTACCAACTGAGCTATCCAGACTGCACAAAATAAACACATTCGTATAAAAATGACAAATTAAATAAATGAATGAAATAATAATTCTAATATTTTCTGATAATAAAAAAAAATTCTGCATCCATTCTTGGAAGATCAGATATGGCTTTACAGAAGATGAGAACGGGAGGTGAACTAGCCAGTCTTCAGACATTAACCAAGAGAAAACATCTCGCAAATCAGGAAACAAAAATCCAGCAAAGAAAACCCAGTACTATTGAGCAGCTATCTTCTTCCTCCTCTTATTTCTGCCTCTTTCTTTTATCATGGGTCACCACGGCAAGTCAATCTTGTCCACCTCACTCTGCATCTTCTAGTTTCACACCAACTACCTGCATGTCTACATTGACCACATTTATATATCTCCTTTTTGGTCTTCTTCTCTGCCCCCTGCCTGGCAGCTCCATTTCTAACACCATTTTACCAATATATTCACTGTCCCTCCTCTGCACATGTTCAAACCATCTCTGTCGGCCCTCTCTAACTTTGTCTCTGATTTTTCCAACCTGTGCTGATCCTCTGATGTTTTCATTCATAATCCTGTCCATCCTGGTCACTCGTAACGAGAACCTCAACATCTTAAGCTCTGCCACCCCCAGCTCTGCCTCCTGTCGCTTAGTCATTGCCACTGTCTCCAAACTATACAACAAGGCTGGTCTCACTACTCTCCTACTGGTCTCACTACTCTCTTATATACCTTTCACTTTTGCTGCAACCCTTTTGTCACACATCCTTCCCGAAAATTTTCTCCATCCCCTCCATCCTGCCTGTACTCTCTCCTTCACCTCTTTTCCACACTTCCCA
>JAOUQT010037269.1:0-11234 GCA_025769995.1 Xyliphius kryptos
AGAAGAATGACTTAAAATCCCTCTGACCATTGTGCAAGACTTGTACGTGTCATTCCCAAGACAAACTGACGCTGTATTGGCCGCAAAAGAAGGCGTTACACCATACTAATAAATTATTGTGGTCTAAAACCAGGTGTTTCAGTTTCATTGTCCAACCCCTGTAGATGAGCCATATCATGAAGCACCTGACTTATATTGTTCATGTCCTCCTTGCTTCACCAAAACGGTTGTCAGACAGACAATGTTAGAACGTAGACTGGATTATCAGGGCAAGCACCATGAGACAGAGGGCATTTGAGAAACTCATCAGTGCGGCTAACCATAATGAGGCGATGATGGTGTATGACATGACATATAAAAGAACTATGCTATGTTATAAGAAAAGCAACCTCGGCTGTGCAACCAATGATTTAATAATAAAGTTATTGTTCATTGTTTAATTTAAATTAATTTTATATATCTGTAAGTCATAAAGGATTATGTTAGCCAGGCCTCATTGTTCTGTCATGTAGATAAAGTTGTAGTGATTTGTAAGCAATAAATAATAGAGAATTTCTGATTTGAATGACTGAAGATATCATGACTATTGCTGCAATACCTGCTGTATTCATGTATTTTAGAAACTGTATATCGAATATCTACATAAACATATCTATGGTTTATGCAGAAGGAAGGGGAAAAGGAAGACCTTCAGTGTGTGGCAGTAATATTTAAAAATGTCTCCATGCCAAAGGTCAAAAAGAATAGCCAGACTCGTTTGAGTTTACAGAAAGGACAAAGTAATTCAAAGAGTCCACTTATTTCAACTCGGGTATTCAAAAGAGCTTCTCTGAACACACGAAATGTCAAAACATTATTTTATCTTTGGGATGTGCAGATCTGAAGCAACTTCATGAACTGATCATGTGTCTCCATAGACCAAATTTAGGAATGTTCCCAGCAACTTGTTGAATTTAGGACAGAAGTAAGGACAACCTATGACTAGCAATGTGTGCCTGATGAAGTGTCAGGTGAGTTAAAGCTGGAAATCTGTTACAGCTGTTATTCTTGTTACAGAATCTCTCCATATGGTTCCGGGTTTTAGGTCCTCTATTTTGCACTCTCCTCTGTTATTTCATCCCACTGGTGAACTGAGGTGGCCAAGTTTGATTTCGTGTTTAAGAAAGTAGTTTTGTGTTGATCTGAATAATAGCTCATTGTTTTTCAGGAAGATCCAGTGATGGTTAATTTTTCAGATTTGTGACAGAAACAAAATATGGAGATATTTCCTGATTTATAAAAAAGTGTACAAAAGTGTGTTGAGAGAGGAATTGTGTTGTTGCATGAGGAAGACTGAACACTACAATGTTTGTTAGAATTGTACAGGACATGACAGCAGCATAACAGCAGTGAGATGTGCAGTTGGCATCACAGATGAGTTCAAGGCGTAGGTGATAATGCAGCAAGGCTTGTTTTGTGCCTCTTCCTGTTTGCTATGGTGATGTGGACTGATGAGGTCACACAGGAGTCCCCATAGACAATGATGTTATAGATGATATCATGATTTGAAGAAAAGAGGAATGAAAGTTTATCATATTTGTATGTAAATGAAAGGGAAACAGGAAAAACGATGACACAATCGTTATATTGTGGCCCATTCTTTGATAAATATTGGCACCAGACAACAACAAATGATTCCTGCAAACTTTTGTTTGTGCAAATCACAATGAGGCAAGATTTTTTTTCTTGCACCAGAGTGACAAATGTATTGACAATCTACTCAATTCTTCATTGCCAACCACGGCCACCAAAGACAGAAACAAAAGCAAAAAACAAATTCATCCATTTCCTATACATGCTTAATCCTAGTTTTAGGGCCACAAAGAATCCAGTGCCCACCCAGCAACTATGGGCGTGAGGGCAGGAACAACCCTAGATAGAGCGGCAATCCATTGTAGTGTTCCCACAATCACACACATACATACACTAACAGGCAATTTAGAGACACCAATGAACCTATCATGCATGTCTTTGGAATGCTGGAGGAAACCGGAGTACCCAGAGAAAACCCACACAAATACAGGGAGAACATGCAAATTCCTTCTTCGTCTTCTTCAATTTCCTGCTTAATCCTAGTTTTAGGGTCACGGGGACGCCGGTGACCACCCGGCAACTCTGGGCACAAGAGCAGGAACAACACTAGACAGGGTGCCAATCCATCAAAGGGCACATGCACACACACACTAATGGGTAATATAGAGATATTAATTAACCTATCATGCAAGTATTTGGAGTGCAGGAGAAAACCCTTGCAAACATGGTGAGAGCATGCAAACTCCGCACAGAAATTTCCGGAGTTGCCCCACCTAGGATTTTCTTGCTGTGAGACCACAGCACTATCCGGCCACCGTGCCACCCCAAAAAATAAATTATATATAAATAAAAAAGTAAAGAATGGCAGACTAATTGCACACAGTGCACCATCACTGGAATCCAGAAACCCCCTTATAGAACTTTTAGATTTTTTGTAAATAAAATTTCAAAAAACAGACAAAAAAGACACAGACTACAGCTTGTAGATTCCCAGACACTCTGATAAACGGAACAAATTAAAACAAAAAAATAAAATATTCTGCCAATAATTGTGGCTCATGGTTATTCCTACATGGTTATGTAACAAAATATATTTTACCTGGAATACATTTATTTCAACATAAAGTCAGCTGCATATTTGCAGACCTTGTGATTGTCAGTGTGTTAAAGAATATCGTCTACGCCAAGATACAGTTAAAGTCCATCTAGAATGCTGCTTTGCGGCAGGTCAGTTACTGAACAGCTCGAGGACAATCAGACCTGCCCACTGTTAACCATTAACAAAGCAAGTGATTACTGCTTAGTTAATATGGGAGCATTACATATGCTCACAACAGCAGACATTCTGATAAACTCTGTGTTATGATTAGGTTATTTTTATCTTTATACTGGCCATTATCCAAAAACAAACAACAATCTTCTTCTTATTCTTCTTCTTCTCACAAACATTATTTGTGAATTATTTATGGATATCATATTTACACAATAAACAAAAAAATACATATAGTAAATATTCTCTGTATATAATTTCGTTTAGAATGAGCTTTAACTGTTTTAAATGTCTCTTAGCTGACAGATGATTAGATTATACTAGATTCAATTGTATTGCCATTACACATGTACAAGTACAAGGCAATGACATTCAGTTTGGCATCTAACAACAAGTGAGCAATAAGCAGCAAGTGCCGAATTTACAATCAAGTCAGGTCATATCATATGACGTCATCTCTTACGGTTGTTGACTGCACAGATGAATCAGCTTTCTCCAATGCCCATTGTCTTCTATTTCTTAGTATCTACAGATATACTGAATGTACAGGACACAGGCAGTGGCTAGATACATATATAATTGAATGTCCTATAAGCATTACATACAGGTTAATATATATTAGCCATGATGTACAGGTGATTATATTATTAAATGTATTATAAGCATGAAATAAAGATTAAAGTAATATGAATGTGCTAAAAGGGTGTATGTGTGTATTTTAAATACTGTATAGACTGTATAAATATAGTCAATAATTCACAATACATAAAAGTATTAAAGGGAGACAAAGTTTAGTAATGAAACGTCTTTGGGTAAAGCTGAAGGTAGAAATGGTGTCCTCGAAGTGTAGTTATGTGTTGGTCTGTTTTACAACACACTGCAATGACTTGCACTCTGGGACAGTTCCTATTCAAGAATATAGTAGCATGGATTAAGTTTGCAATATTGCATGCAAACAAGCACAAGGCCTTGCTGATTTGTCAGATGAGGCCAAATTGCAGACACCTGGCCATAATGCATGGTGCATAAACAAATGTCCACAATCCATAATAAACTGAAGCAACATTGTAGAGTTGTAATGAGACTGATAAAGTCATACAGTATACATTTACTTCCAGTTATGTCTGCTAAGGCGATTCTAGAAAATACAGTATGAAGTATTCAGTTAAATAAATGAGAGATATCTGCAGTAATTATAGACAGAAAGACCTCATTTTACTGTTAAACTCAAAGCGGGAATATAATCACATTAAGAGTCCATTTTGGTACAGTGTCTGCACAACAAGCACACATGTATGATAATGTTTAATATTTTTAGTCTCCTGAGCTAAAACCAGAATTCTCTGTACATAATGAAGATCAGATACAACAGAAAGCACATCTGTTCATTATTTGTACAGACTTATGCCAGTTCTTCACCTGGACTTTTCCCACCTCCACTTATGATTAGGCATTTAGATATGGATATAAGAAGCTGGGAAAACAGGAAGCTTGGGAGCAGATCACAAGTTGCTGTCATTCTAAAAGTATGTACTGGATAGTTATTATATTAAAGTGATAATGTTTCATTTGTATTATGCTAGAAGGATGTTTTGCTTTATGATTTCAGATGTGGCTCTTTTGGATTGGAGGACTTTTAAACTGCCTTGTAGGAGCAGTATATGGTAAGAAACAAACCAATATAATTGACTGTCATTAGTATCCTATGTGATTATACATATTCTATGATAGAAACATCAACTTAATGAACCCTTAAGACTCATACAAATCTACATATAAATCTACTTTGTACATATTGATGGGCAGGGGCGGAGGTGTGCTATGATAATCTTGGCTGCTTTTCCGACGAGAGTCCATGGAGTGGTACCCTTGAAAGACCTATTGCACGTCTACCATGGAGTCCTGAGAAGATCAATACCCGCTTTCTTCTTTTCACACGACAGAACCCTGATACCTACCAGGTAAGTCTAAACGTCTGTGGAAATAAGCATTCTGTCATTCTGTATTTGCCTGCATATTCCACTCAAAGTTAATGCTGGGTAAACACTGGACATGTGCGAGAGGATCACAGACAATATATTTACACTGGAGAAAAATGTAACTGCAAGTATTTAATATTTAAGAACCATAAGTAGTGTGTACTGCTTCTTGCTTTACCATACAGTCAGGTTTCATAAATATTTGCTTTATTTTTTAGCAGATACTGAATTTATAAAGATAACAAGTTTTCTTGAAAATGTCTTAATAATAATAATTCTTTCCACTTATTTAATGTGTATCACAATTCAAGATACCCAAGGACACTTCACATCGAGAAATAAATGCAAAAACCAAACCATAATGAGACAGAAGACACAGTTAATCAAGCAGATAAGTTTTCAGAAGAGATTTGAACTGTGGAAGAGAAAAGACAGAGCGAAGAGAATATGTAAAAGTGTTCCATAGAATGGGGGAAGCTACACTAAATGATCTGCCGCCCAAAGAGGACAGTCTAAATCTAGAGACAGTAAGGCAGCATCAGAGAACCTAAGAGAGCGTAGAACATTGTAGGGGGTCAACAGGTGGGAGAGAGGGTTTTAAAAGAGAGAAGAAGACTTTTATAATGATTATGTTTATTGAAAGGGAGCCAGTGAAGGTGTTCCAGAACCAGGAACATGTGGCTGTGATTGAATGTGAGGATCATGGCTGCAGCATTTTGAATTTTGCTGTTGGACGTGAAAGTATGGGGCAGAGACGAAAAATGTTGCACAGTTGAAAATAAGCAGACTTGTGAAAGGATGAAGGGCTGAAAAAGAGAGGGTCAAATGAAAATTGCAGCCTTAGTGCTGATCTATAGGAAGACAGTTTGCCCACAACCATAGGTTAAGACCATGGAAACTTAGATAGGACAAAAGGGCTCAGAAGGCCTGAGACCAAGATAGACTTGTGTATGGTCTTTTATTGAATTTTAGCCTGTGATTGCAGAAAATTTGACCCAGCAGAAAGATTTATAAAATGAATAGCAGCGGCTCAAGGACTGAGCCCTGAGGCACACCATGATGTATAGATGCATTTCTTACTGATATACAGTATATATGATTTATGATTACATGTACATGTAATTACTTGTTGTGAATAAGGTATGAATGTAGTGAATAACATAAGTGAATTAAATTAAGTTTGATGCCAATGGTAGTTGAAGAATTATTTGATAACAGAGATTATTAAAAAATGTATTAATAATTAATTAATACTTAATTTGTTCAATAACAATTACTGTAAATCAAAACCTGTTCAGTTGTTTCCATGTTTTTTAAAATATAAACCAGTCAATTTGTGGTGGGCAATGATACCAATGTAAGTTAATATAAGTGTAACGTGATCGATACTTTAGTTTAAGTTTCTCTCCTGTGCAACTGGTCATTTTTACATTACTTAAAATGTACAAATTGTCTTTATTCATTTATTTATAATCTTTCCCACATTCTCGTCTGGATTTTAACTAATTAATAAGCCAAATGTGCAATCACAAACACTTAATGGTCCTAAAAATTCTTTTAGATTCAGTAATGTAATGATGCTTCTACCTTATCTAAAGTATCAATAACGTATTCGTACTGTATCTGCATTGCCATACAGACCTTGTATTTACTGGGTGTTTTATTGATACAAAATACTCCAGTATCACACACCACTACTGTAAATATATGAGCACATCACTGATAAATATGTGATTCTAATGTGTGTATCATAACAACAAGGTTAAAAAAATGAGTTTCATGATGTGTTGTTGTCTCAGTGTACCGTTGTTTAAAGCATAACTATAGCACCTTTGTTTAATACATACAATGCTTTTTTAGGAAATCAGTACAAATGCAGATGTTATTGCAAGATCTACATATCAACCAACAAGAAAGACTCGCTTCATAGCCCATGGCTTTATCGACAAAGGAGATGAGAACTGGCTTCTTGACATGTGTCAGGTAGTTACAACACATTATCTAGTGTGTTAAAAGTTAGGTACATTAGCTAAACCTTGTTTTTATTCCTTCGTTTATCAAGTCTACGCTTTTAATATAATTATGCATTATAACTGACTCCTAGGTTCTGCTGACCGCTGAAGACATAAACTGTATTTGTGTGGACTGGAAATCGGGGTCGAGGACACTGTACACACAGGCAGCTAATAACATTCGAGTGGTTGGCGCTCAGATTGCTTATATGATTTCCATCTTTAAGGTAAGTAGGAAAGAAATAACATTTGCATTATGTATGTACACCATTCAGACCTCATATGTATGTATGCCTATGATGTCAATAGGGTTTTGACCTGACTTGACTTTTAACTGACCTCCTGCACTCATAGCTATATACCACAGCCAGTTCAAAGGTCACCACAGGTCAGGAAAATTAACTACAACAGATTTATACACAAAAATGTCTTTGTTTGGTGAGAGACAAATGTTTGAAGGAATCATCTTAAACTATTTTTACTATACTCTACATCACAAGTGCTAGTTAATTATTATTATTATTAGTAGTAGTAGTAGTAGAAGCAGTTGTAGTATTATAAGTCATAGTAGTAGTACAATTAGAATTGTAATTTTATTTTAATTAAATGTTTACCATTCCTGAAAATTGTTTTTTTTACCCTCAAAATTTGTTTTCAATACAATGAAGGAATGCTTTCTTTATATTGTCCTTTCCATTATCTCCTTTATATACACTTACTGTATATACAGGTGTTTCTCAATAAATAATACATCATTAAAAAGTTCATTTATTTCAGTAATTCTATACAAAAAGTGAAAAGAATACATTATATAGATTCATTACAAACACAGTGATCTAGTTCAAGTATTTATTTCTGTTTCTGCCGATGATGATGTCTTACAGCCAATGAAAACCTCAGAAAATGTTAATATTTCACACAAAACTCCTGCAAAGGCTTCCTAAGTGTTTAACATGGTACCTTAGTCTGGTTTGGTAGGCTACACAATCATGAGGAGGACATTGGCAGTCATTGACACACTTCACAATGAGGGTATGTCACAAAAGGCCATTGCTAAAAAAGCTGGCTGTTCACAGATTCACAATGAATGGACTACTGCTGGAGTCAGTGCTTCAAGAGCCACTATACACATTAGTATCCAGGAGATGAGCTAAAACTGTTGTATTTTTTATATCAAGCCACTCATGACCAAGAGACAACATCAGAAGTGTCTTACCTGGGCCAAGGAGAAAAAGAACTGGACTGTTGCTCAGTGGTCCAATGTGTTGTTTTCAAATAAAAGTAAATTTTGCATTTCATTTGGAATTCATTGGCTGAGAAAGACTGTAGAGACACACAAGCCAAGCTGCTTAAGGTCTACTGTAAAGTTTCCACAATCAGTGATAGTCTGGGGAGCCATGTCATCTACTGGTGTAGGTCCACTGTGTTATATCAAAGCCAAAGTCAGTGCAGCCATCTGGCAGGGAATTTAGAACACTTCATGCTTCCTTTTGTCGACAAGCTTTTTGGAGATGGAAATTTCATTGTCCGACAGGACTTGGCACCTGTTCAATCTGCCAAAAGTACCTACACCTGGTTTAATAACCAGAGTAACACTGTGCTTGCTTGGCCAGCTAACACGCCAGATCTAAACCCTATAGAGAATCTATAGGGTATTGTCAAGAGGAAGATGAGAACCTCCAGAACCAACAATGCAGATGAGTTTAAGGCTGCTATTAAAGTAACCTGGGCTTCCATAACACCTCTACAGGGCCACAGGCAGATCGCCTCCATTCCACACCACATTGATGCAGTAATTCATCTAAAAGGAGCCCTGACAAAGTATTGAAAGCATTTACTGTATATACTTTTCAGTAGGCCAAAATATCGGCATTAAAATAATTTTCTCTCAGTTGGTCTTATTTAATATTACAAAAGCAATAATCATAAACATTAACAGAAATAAACACTTAAAATAGATCACTGTGTGTGTAATGAATCTATATAATGCATGCATTTCACGGTAAGTACTTTTTGATGACATTCTAATTTATTGAGATGCACCTGTATAATGTATACAAATTATATACTTATATACAGTGGTATGAAAAAGTTTAGACACCCTTGATAATTTTTATGATTCTCCTTTATAAATCATTGGTTGTTGTAATTAACAATAAAGTTAAATATAGCAGAAGTGAAATGAAGTCTATAGGATTTTCAGAAAGAGTGCAATAATTATTCAAAGAAATGATGCAGGTGAATTCATTTGGGCATCCTTGTCATTTTACTGACTTGAATTCCTTTAGCATTATTTAACCTTTATTCATATTCTATACCCGCTTATTCCTAGTTTTCGGCTCACCGGGAAGCCAGTGCCCACCCGGCAACTCTGGGCGCAAGGGCAAGAGCAACCCTAGACAGGGCACCGATCCACCATAGGGCGCACACACACACAATGACCCAACACATTCATACACTGACAAGCAATTTTAGAGACACAAATTAACCTAACATGCATGTCTTTGGAATGCGGGAAGAAACCGGAGTGCCCGGAGAAAACCCGCGCAACCACGGGGAGAACATGCAAACTACACACAGAATTTTCCAGAGTTGTCCCACTCGCGAAAAACCCGGAATCTTCTCGCTGTGAGGCCACAGCCCTATCCACTGTAGCACCAATTATTGGAAGACAAAATTTATTTTGATTATGAGCAAGGGTTAATGTGTCTATTGCAAGTTCTTCCTCCTCTGTGCATATTCTATAAAGAGTGGCAACAAGGGAGCCTCAAAACAACTCTCAAATGACCTGAAAACATCATGGTTTAGGGGAAGGATATAAAATGCTATTTTAGAGACTTCAACAGTCGGTTTCCACTGTGAGGAACATAGTAAGGAATTGGAAGACCACAGGCACGGGTCTAGTTAAGGCCCAAAGTGGCAGACCAAGAAAAATCTCAGACAGGCAATGTGAAGCATGATGAACAGTCATAGTCAATCCATGGACCAGCTCCAAAGACCTACAACATTATCTTGCTGCAGATAGTGTCTCTGTGAATCATTTAACTATTCAGTGCAATTTGCACAAGGAGACACTGTATGGGAGAGTAAAGCAGAAGCCTGTTCTGTGCACACGCCACAAACAGAGTTGCTAAAGGTATGCTACAGCACATTTGTACAAGCCAGCTTCATTTTGAAAAAAGGTTCTGTGGACTCATGAAATTAAAATTGAGCTATTTTGCCATAGGTGTCGATATGCATAGCGGAAAAAACAGCATTCCAAGAGAAAGACTAGCACAGTAACATTTGATCGCGGTTCCATCATGCTGTCGGGCTGTGTGGCCAGTGTACGTACTGTGAATCTTATTAAAATTGAGGGTCGCATGAATTTCAGTCAATATCAGCAGATACTTGATAATGTTGAGGAATGTGCAAGTTAAAGTTGTGCCTGCGCTAAATATTTCAAGACAATGACACTAATTACTGCTCAAAATCTAATAAGGCATTCATGCAGAGGAACAAGTACAATGCTCAGGGATGACCATCTAAGTCCCCAGACTGGGCTGCCCATAGTAAGAAACCATCAAACCTGACTGAACTGATGTACTGTATTTACCTGAAATTTCTGATTCTAACAACCAATAATTTATAAAGAAAATCATGAAAATGATCAGGGGTGGCCAAACTTTTTCATACCACTGTACCCTTTATATACACTTCTGCTTATTTATCTACCATATTCACAATATACTGGTTTGATTTCAGGACAATTTCCAGCAAAAACCTGAAAATGTGCATGTTATCGGGCACAGTCTGGGTGCACATATTGCTGCAGAGGCTGGTCGAAGAACACAAAAGCTGGGAAGAATCTCAGGTATTAACTGACAACCGGGAAAGTACCGATGCATAAATATTAAGGAGAAATGATTAACAAAATAAGCTCAGTGTGAACAGATAGTGTCATATCTACAAGATATTATATACAGCTAGGAATATTAGTGAAAAACATTTTGTAATGACTCTAAAAAAATATTGTTGTATTTTAAGGTTTGGACCCTGCTGAACCGTATTTCCAGAATTGTCCGATTGTGGTAAGACTGGACCCAAGTGATGCCCTGTTTGTCGATGTCATTCACACTGACATTCTTCCTATGGTCCCTTACCTTGGTAAGATTATGACCAGGATTCTCATGTCATCATACAGTATATGGAATTGAGCAAATACTCTTTTCCAGAGCAACTTACATTTATATTTCATTTATATACTGTCTTTAAGTCTGCTGTTTTTACACCTTAGCTCACAAAGAAAAAACTTACAAATATCAAAAATGTTTATCTGTAACATTATACAGGGGTTGGACAATGAAACTGAAACACCTGGTTTTAGACCACAATAATTTATTAGTATGTTGTAGGGCCTCC
>JAOUQT010037280.1:0-21551 GCA_025769995.1 Xyliphius kryptos
GCAGCGAAGAGGCAGAAGATCCGCTGTGGCGACCCCGAAAGGGAGCAGCCGAAAGACAAAGAAGAAGAAGAAGAAGAAGAAGACAGATCTTCTTAATGGAACTAATAAAATTCATTTTAAGGAATAAAAAGAAACTGAATTTTGTGTAGAAATAATCAGATTTAATCTGCATTTTCGTTTTTTTCCTAAATAATAAAATCATTAAGCGGGTGGATTAATTCCGTCGGAGAATTATTAAAGGCCTAGGTGTAAAATGCACAACCCACGTATAAAAGATACATTGTCAAACCTGTCCAAGCTAACATTTCACTCAACACACACTCACCCCAAGATAATTCTGGCCCAGATCTGACCCACTTGGTTCATTTTTGTAAGATGTGGGCTTTAATGCAGCACATCTGAGTCATGTGCAAAAGTGGCTCACACGTAGGTAGCACTGTTAAATCTAACAACATGTGTTTTGAAACATGTGGACCATGTAAGTTTTTCCTTTATTTCTATGTGGGGTGCAATACGACTCAAACATAAGTAGCAGCGCCACACTTTTGTCAAACTGGGAGATGTGTTTTGGGACATATGGGTCATATGTTTACAAACAAGAGCCACCTTAGGCCCAGGGTCACATTTTGATTCTCCTCTGTTCTAGATATACAGTGGTATTGACAAGACATCTGTATATGTCTACATACTTGGTTTAACATTTAAGGTACCCGGTTTCTTACCACCATGGGGGTTGGTCAGCTTAGAATGTGACATCACAAAATCGCTAGCGGAAGTAAATGTGTAGGTCTAAATACTCGCAGGTAAATTATATATCGACCAGGACATGCATGGACAAATAGACAAACAAATGACCCATTTCCATTCCCAAAACAACAATTCAATTATTTCTTCTATACACGTGTAATGCCATCCCAAAATAAGCTTTTCTGCTGACCATAATGCCTCATCAGCAGCAGTGATGAGAGCTGAGGTAACAGGGAGGAAATCCTGTGTGCCAGTAAAGTTAAGCCAGTCCTTTACTATTGCACATTATTCCTGTGTTTTCTCTTTGTCCTCAAAATACCAAAAGTCTTTCTGCACCAACGAGCCATTCTACTGATAACTCTCTCTCTCTCTCTCTCTCTCTCTCTCTCTCTCTCTCTCTAAGGCTAAAGCGTCGCAATCAAATGCTAAAATTTTAACCAAGTCAGATGCAATTAATTAAGGTTGTTTAACATTATGTCTTTTAAAAGGACAACACATTTCCCTGCACAATAGTGTTTTATATTAATGGATTAAATAGTGTGATGCAAATGTGTCTTAATTTGATTTCATTACCAAAAAAATTACTCTAAAATTTTTTAATCTCCTCTATTTTATATTCATTTTCTTTATAGAGATTAAATCTTTCAGACAAAATTATCTAAAAGGCAGGGCAGCATGACGAAACAGTGATGGGATTTGGTGTCACCTAGCTCAGAGTTCCTGATTTACTTCTGTCGTTTTTTTTTTTAAAAATGGGTTCCCTTACATCTTACAAAAAAATCTTGGGCAAAGCCAAACTCAATTTTGTAATGTTTACTTCCATTGCACTTTCAAAATCAAAAGTATGTGTGTGTGAGGTGCTCAACAATGCCCAGGGTAAAGGCTTTAGCCTACACAGTGTTTTTTTTTTTTGTTCAAACTTTGCGATCTTAAACAGGATAAGTGGTCATCAGGTGATAAAATGATCCATTTTGACAACTGTTCTTAAACACAGATGAATTTGTCCTCCACATTTAACCCATGCATGCAGTGGGGGACACAAATACACACAAGGGTGAAGTGAGTCCACGTGCCGGGAGCGGTGGGCAGCTTTGTATATGGTGCCAAGGAAGCAATTGGGGTTGGGCGCCTTTCCCAAGGGCACTTCAGTCAAAGTACTTGGTGGGATTTGAAATCGAACCAGAGAATTTCAGGTCGCAAGGCTGGTCCCTCAACCACAAGCCTATGAAAGTGTGAGTGCGAGCAAAGAAAACAAAGTGATTTATTTGTGGATTTCTAAAATGCTGATGGTTTTCAGGTGTTAAAACAAAAAAGTATCATGTAAAGACATGTAGTTTAGTTACGAGTATGACCTGATCAGATCATGCAGATCTTAAGTACTGTCCTCGTCTTGTTGCCAACATTTTTCAATAAATTTGATAGCATTAGGCAATAATCGCCAATCTGAACACCGATATCTTGGTTCAACTGCACAAATTTTGAATTACAGCACAGTGTTAATAATTTTAAGGATAAGTAATTGGTTTTAATTTTAAGCAACTTAATTAAAACAAATAATTAAATACTTTATGAAAAATAACAGTAATATGTGGCTATTAGAAAGTTAAGATGGCGTTATTTCTAAATTTTTGCTTCAGTTTTCTTGCAGCCCCCCCCCCCAAAAAATTTCCCAGTATATGCAAAATAAGGATGTATAAAATTAAGCACCTGATTATGGGTTTTAATTTTATGCTTATTCTACCTTTGTGAAAACAGGGGAAGGCCCTGTTGTGTTCATCATACTTCGTGCTTTTGGATCCAAATTGACTTACAATTCTTTTAATTTAAGCACAGGGATTTGAAACAGCACCCCTAGAGGGCTAAGTGTCTTATTATAAACCAGGTTTTGTATTTTATGTGTTGTGTAACAAGTAGGTCACAGCTAGAACAACTCAGTCTTACACACACACTGCCTCTGTTTCATTTTGCTGAGTGAGCACTCAGAAATTAGGGAACTACTTCATTATCTCCACCTCCCATGCGCTCTATTCAGGACAACAGGCACATATCCAGGCTTCGTCGTATTTACTGCCATTCCCCCACAGGCCTCTCCAACCTAGAGATGCACAGTGAGTCTGAAAGCATTGGAATTCCTTCACCTTGCCCCATTTGCATTACACAAAGGACCGGAAAAAAAGGGTTGTGTCTGTTTTTCTTTCACATCCCTGAAAATGTGAAGCTACACAAGTGGGTTTTGTTTTGAGTTCAGAGACCTGTTGGCACTACTTACTTTCCTGAACAGTTTAATTATGGCTTGGCTCAAAATAAAAATGAGCACCGGCAATCTGAGTTTTATGTTCCTGTGAAACTGGCAGTGTGGTTATCCGGTACATAAATATTCACAGTGAAATCTTCCTGTTTTATCTTTTTCCACATACATCTTTATTTCTAGATTTTCACTTAGGAATATTGTGGATCTGACTAGACTTTTTATTTGTTAGCAACACTGGAATTTATCTTAAAAATGTACGATCTTAATAATACTGATTATTTAATGTACAGAATTTTAGAATCAATATTTCATAATATAATATGACAAGGCATATAAAAAGTCCTAAAAAGTTTTCTTGAAGAAGAAAGTTTAAAGTTGATTTTTAAAGGACTCCGTGTTCTGTGTTGCTCTCTTTTAAAAAGGAAAAGTAAACTATTGATTATGCAACTATGCCTACACGAGAGTTTATTAATTATCCTATTTTGTACCATCGGGTTGTGAGCATTGGAACCAAACATGGAAATTTAAAGGAAAAATTCTGCTATAAACTACATAAATTTCTAGTTTGGAATCCTGTGAAACCATGTTTAAATTTGTCAAAATACTTCGACATTTTATAAAGTAATAAACAATATTGGAAATTGAGGATGTAACGTTATAATGTTAATAAAAGATGCCTGTTGCATGTGTGTGGTCATTCAATTCAATGTGTAGTAGTCACAAAGTACTGGTTTGTGACCAGGCCTCAAAACCCCTGGTTTGACATACTGTCCATGTAAAGTTTAGAATAAAACATCAACAAATGCAAACACCATCACGTCTATCACTAGGATGGCAGCTGTAGCTGAATAATTTAATACTGCTTTTCTAAAAAAAGTATCAGGTTCAATCAGAACCCTAATGTCACCGAGTGACCGAAAGCACTAATGAAACATCAGCAAAGGAACAAATGTTATATATTGTACACAGATGTTTCACAAAACAAATCACTGGAACTGTTAGATCCCCAGCCATTTAGCATTGACCTTGAAATGCAGAGCAGTGAGTCATATTCGAAATTCCATGATGGAAAAACATGAAGAATCTCTAGTCCTCCCTCTCATTCATCCCTGTTCACTATAAGGTCAAATACTAGACTCTTCTGTTTGTTACTCAGAGAGAAACATTAAGTTCACTTACCATACTGCATTAAAGATCAGTGGATCCTCATCAGATGATGATTTGCGTTCCTCTTCATGTCTTGAGCGAAGCATCATGAACTTTAAAATAAAGACATGGTTAAAGTTTGTATTACATTTTAAAATTGGTTTTAATTGAGTTTAATTTATAATGATGAATTAGGATTAAACATGATTAGAGTCAATAATCATATTGAAAAGCATACATTTAATCAAGCAGGATTTTACATTTGGGTTAAAATGGCTGAAAGGGTAAAGTTTTAACCATTATACACACATACTGACTCTTATAGGGTGTTGTTCTGGGTGCAAGATGTACATTTTGGTGCAGTAATTCTACAGTGTGTGCACCAGACGAAAGTAATAAACATTGGCCTGCTATAGACCGTTCTTGTGGACTTACACTGTTTTCTTGATCTTTTATCTTAAAAAAGGCAATCAGCAGCTTATCACGCAATAAATTTTAAAGTACTGTGTACAATACAGTTAATTCAACATGGACATACTTCCTTTTTCTTTGATGTGGATAACCATTGTAGTTCCTACAAAATTTTACATCATGCCGTTGCTACATTTTTTATTATTATTATGACAACAGATTGGTGCGAGTCCCTTCTAATTCGAAAATTAAATGTGCCCCATGTGCATAAGGTTGTGTTTGTTGGGGATTAACGCCACATGCCTGCAATGAGCACTAATGAGACCAAGAGACCTTTGAGATGAATTGGACAACCGGATCCAGCCATTACAGTCAGTATTAGTGTACAACCCTCACAATGCTGTATTTCTATATGCCGGTAAATATGTACATTTAACCAGTGATCTGCCAAAATAATGTTACTGTGACATGGTGACACCGTTCAGTAATGCTGACACGGACAAATTTGTTTGTACTCCAACCTTCTTACTTTTACTTTTATTCTTTGTAAAGTTGAATTATAAACCTGTTGTAAGAATTTATAGCGACATTTAACATTACTGGTTGTGACTCATTACTTGTTTAAAATGTTTTGCCCCAAGTTATAATTCTCATGCTTTAAAGTTTTTATTGCAAGTCTATTTTCAGTAGTGTTTATAGGGTAAAGATAATTAGGAATGCTAGTCTGTAATTGGCTTTCACCTTCATCGCGTCTCAAAAGGCCCTAAGGCAGACACTATAAATACAAGTATTACAAGACTCTTTAGTATAAATCATCATAGTTACACTGTTTGGAAAATGCAAGCAGGAAATTAACTGCATTCTCTTAAAACATAATATATCACCAATAATATATCCAAGTATCAAACTCTTTCAATCTTTCTACAATAATATTACAATCAAAAAACATACATACACAACTGGTAAAGATTTGACAGTGCTATTTACATGCACGTAACTTTAGGTTGATGCATGGTCCCATCTGATCTGTATGGGGGTCTCATCTTGTTCTTTTTGGTCTGTCAAAAAAAGGTTCATGTGAATTACCAAATTGCAGAATTGAGTTTTCGTGAAAGCATCTTAACATTTGTAGAAATAAACTTTCTTCTGGCTTATGGATTGGCACACTGTCCTTGGTGTATCTGCCCAGCCCAGGGCGTACTCCCCTAGATGGGCATGGGGAACCCAACCACGGCCCTCATAGAGAATTAAGCAGAAGATAAAGAATAAATGAAATAATTTTTACTTCAAGAGTAAGTTGAAATGAGTTTGCACCAAAACCACTAGGCACATCTTATTGTTTGAGGTAGCACAAGGATTAGTAATAGTAATAGTTTGTCAAAGTAAATGTAAACCACTATGCATATAGTCATCACAAAATAATGAAGTTTACTTGCTTAGTTTTTTTTGGACAGACAGATGAAACTGAGGAAATGGAAGTGAGGCTTCCTGTGAGGCAGTTTTATTTTAGGAATAAGGGCTTTGAACTAATTAATTGATAGAAAAATGTTTATATTGCCTTTATAATATTTTGAATAAAAGGGCACGAATTGTTAATATTTATCTGTTATAGTTGTACAATACAGTGTTTATATTACTGAAAGTGTTAAAAGAGGACGTCCAGCAGATTCTTATAGCTTTGACTTTATCCCATAACAGTGACCAAAAACATAGGCTTGGTAGCTCCGCCTAGTGGTTAAACAGCAGAACCACGGTATAAACAATGAAATTATATTTAGTTACCGGAAACTCCCTGGTGGTCTCATGGTATTTTCCATTTGCTAATAACCATTTAATGCTACAGCAGGACAGGCTTTTTTTTTTTTTTTTTAATGTACTGTTTATTTATAATCAGCATACTTTTAACTCACTATCTATTTAAACCCATAGAGGCTGATACAGAAAGACAGAATCTTTAATCACTTGTTTTCCGAATTGTTGAGAAAGTTAACTATTCAAAAAAAGAGGGTTGCAGTCATAAAAGTATTACATAATTACGGTGCTTTATTAGCTCTAACTGTTTCATATGTTTTTTTTTTTTGAGGAGTCCCCATCATCTTGTCTATGGTAGTGCGGGAGCACTGCAGAAATGGAGTAATGGTTTATATAATTATTACTATTGTTTAATATGGACACATCTATACATGGCTGTCCTACACTGTAATGCTGCCCGGCCGCTCAAGGAGGAGGATTTTTTTTTCTTGCCACTGTCGCTTCGGCTTAATCTTTGGGGGTTTAGGCTTTGAACTCTGTAAAGCCATTTTGTGAGAACACACTATTGTAAAAAGCGCTCTATAAATAAATTACTTGAACTTACTTAAACTTGAAAAGTGCTGACATATATACATGTGCATGCTTTTGTTTACCTTGTAAAATAATTTAATCCAAACCCTATTTTTATTTTAGTATCTTAATAAGACAATTATAGTCAATTTTTTTTGCTGAATTTAGTTTATTGGCTAAAAATAAAACCTTCATTTATTAATTCAATTAGTAATGCATGGGATGTTTCAGTGCCGTTCCTCATAGTTTTGCTCATCAGTCAGCAATTGCTAATACATATTGTGGGGACTTTCTTGTACATGCTCTGTTTTAATTGGACTCTAAGTTTAACTGGCTCAAATTTCGACCCTCCTACTGTTTAGTCACAAATGTAAACAGACTCAATGTTGTCCCGGTGACTAAGCTCAATATGCTGGAGCAGAGAGTCTTAAACCAGGTTACCCCTGACTCGGTCTTATTTTCTTACGTTTTCATTTTACTGAAATGTTACTCTGAGCCTATATGGAAGAAAGACTTTAAGGGATTTGGTAAGTACTTGAGACTTTTAGTTTTTTTGTTTTATTGGGGAAAAAAATATATACAGATAAATGGAAAACACAAATGTAAGTAACTATGGTGTCTACCAGTATTCACTCGGCACAATCCTGAGAATTTGCCTTATATGGTTGTTTTAAGCATCTTAAAAATTAAAGCAAGTCACACAAGAACTTTATAATTTGAACACCCCAGTGAAATGATGACATCAAATGAGTGAGAAATTACAGATGTGTTAATTTTTAATGTCTTAATAATTTGTGCAGAGTTGTTTGTGGTAAACTTTCCATGCAAATGGAACTACAGGAATGTGCCATGCCTGTACCCATGAAAAGCAGCTGCTCCCTTTGAGGTCCAGCTGAGCATGTCTTTGTGTCACTACTGACCTCATTTATCAGGGGCATGGCCTCTTGGATCATTTTAGCCATCTCACTCAGTAATATTACATTTTGTCTCGAGGGAAATATTTGAGAGGACCAACAGTCTAGTCATAATTGCCTTGTAGATGGAATTCAAGTTGTTTGGCAGTGTTATGCAAACACTCATATATTGGGTCTGCAATAATCAATTCTTGGGGTAGTACATATAGAATCTTTTGTATTTAATGTTATTTAAGTTACCCTTTAGATCCATTAACAGTTACATTCATATTTGTTAATTTTATTTAACGTGGAACATGTGGCACCACTGGAGCAATAAGTGTATTCAAATAAAAATAAATAAATGGTTAGTTTTTTCTCTTGCCACCGTCACTTTGGCTTATTCTTTGGGGGTTAAGACTCAATACTGTGAAACTGCTTTGTGACAACAAAATGTAAATAGCACTATATAGATATATTACTTTAACATTGGTAACTTTAGTGGATCTGGGATTTGAACCCACACCCTACCCACTAAGCTACCACACCCAGTTTACATTTACAGTGTCCTACATGCCACTTAATCTTGGAACTCCTGACTTAATTTAATCTTTTCATGTACAGTACTTTTACAACTAAAAACATTTATTCAATACATATATTTACACTACTTACATTTCTGAAACATTGTTGTACACGACCTTCACGGCAATGCTGGGTTTCGTTTACAGGATTTCTGTAGTGCTCTGCATCTAAAAAGCTGATGCCTGCATATGAAAGGAAAATGAATTAGCTTTTCATTATACTGTGCATGTAAAACAGTGTATTAATACAGTGTCCTAGCTAGCAATACAATAAGTTTTTCTGAGCCAAAGAAACTGTAGAGCAGGGGTGGGTTGGCCTGCGGGCCAGATGCAGCCAGTTAGGGATTATTAATTCGGCGTGCTGAACTGGTTCAAACTATATCAAAATATTCAGTAATTACTTTACTTGCATTTCTTTTAATTGCCGTGCCTGCGTTTCCCCAATACATGGCACGCTTCACTAACAAGGTGTTTTACACTATACTGCTTTACTTTGCTAGCCATTTTTAAAAGTCCTTTTTAAAAATGAGCGAACCAAAGAGAAGAAAAGTGGAAAGTGTGTGCTGAGCGTTTAATATGTGGACAACTAAATATTTCTTACGGAAGTTCGACCGATGTCTGTATGTCTTAATACGATGAGAAACTGTTGCGGATTCAAAGAATACAAAATCAATCCTCACTTTCTTACAAAGCAATCTAGTAGCCACTGGCAAATTTCAGATTCCATTGTGGCCCGCAAGTCAAAAAGTTTGCCCACCCCTGCTGTATCGTCTAACATATATATTAGATCTAGCAATCAATGTATTTCAAACAGCCAAAAATGCAAATAGTTCCATCACATAGCCAGACATAAAATGTTAACCAGGCTATTGTTTGGTAAGTTGTTTTAGAACAATAATTATTGTTTACTCTTTTAAACTATAGTCATTTTATGTGGTGTAATTGCATAGTATTGTTTAACTATTGAATAAATTACTATAATTTAATCTGTATATGAATTTGCAAGACCGTTCCAAGTTAAAATGCCCTAAAAAAAAAAGCTGGGTCATTTTGCTATCATTCAGAAAATATCATTGTACCCACCTAATTTCTTTTATTTGCAGGTGAAACATGGCAGATAAAGATAAACTTGCAGATAATTGTGAGTTACATTTATTCCCCCCGCATGAGTCTGGTCCTCTGTTTATTGAGGACGATGAAGAATACTTTGAGGATTGCTTAGAAGAGATGGAAGCAGCACTTTCCCTTCCAAGAGCTCCCAGTAATTATTCACAAACATGTCAGGAAGCAATGCAGGCTGAATTTAATGGACTTATGAGGCAGATGTTGGCACAGCTGGACGAATTCGAAGCCACTCATGAGACGCAATCCGCTATACCAACTTACCTCACGGAATGTGAAGATATTTTAAAAAGAAATGGCTTTCAGGATGTTGAACATTATGATGGATCAATAGCTGAAAATGCAGAAGCTGGATCCCAAGGATTTGCTTTAAATTTACCAGAATTGTCCAATCCTAGAAAAATAATGGAAATCAGCAAAGCATTTGAAAGTTGCATTGAGGGGGTGAGCCAATTAGAGCACAGGAGGGAAGAGTTAGTGCAAGAGCTTCTGGAGCTGGAGAAGCCAATGGAAGAAGAGGTTCAGGCTTTGAGGAATGAGCTGGGGAAAGCTCAGAAGCTCCTGTTTAAGACCCAACTGGAGAAGCAGAATCTTCAGGATGACATACGGGTTTTTAAAAAACGCCTATTTAGTACTGCCAGGGATTGTGCACAGAGTCAGATGACCTTACTTGTACAACAGAAAGAAGTGGAGCAGCTGAACCAGGAACAGGTACTAAATTATATTTTAGTATAAAAAAAAAATTAGGATGTTTGAAACCTACTTTACTTTTGCCAGTTTGCAGCTAATTTCTTCTAAGCTGTCCATTTTATTCCTCATTTTGAAAGTGTGTTATAAATATTATCAAAATTATTTTGTCGACAGCATACCTCATCATTCGGGGTGTTTTTTTAGTGCACTCTTCGTGATATAATAAAAATGGTTTTATTAGGAAGGTCATATGGTATAAAATTTGGCACAAATTAAACAGATAAGAACTGACGAGATCCAAGTTAAAAATGTCTGGAATCTGTGCTACTGTTGGCCAAGAGAGAGGAAGGGAATGGAACATGTAGAACAGCCAAATAAAGAAAAAGCTTTTAAGAATAGTACTAGATCTGCAACATGAGGCTGTTTTTTCTTCAATCATGAAGATCTTATTCAGATAAATATAAGCCAATAAATATCTCCAGATAAAATTAAAAACTAGCTGCCTCAGTCTGGGAATTTACCCTGAATCATAGCAAGATCCTCCAGTTGGAAAATAATCCACCCCCTTTGTATCACATGACCTGCAACACTTAAAGCTCCACTCTTCACATACAGTAGCCCATTTCAGTGATGGTAAACATTTTAATGAATCATCATTCACATTTTTTGTGTATGATAATTTGGATACTGGAAAAAATGAATTAGGTACTTTTTCATTAACACCACATGACCTCTGATCATAATTTTAAACGACTAATTAATACCAATATTATTCAAGCTGATAAATCTAAAAAAGTAGAAAAATCTAAAAAGGTTAATAAACTTTTTTGGTCACTCCCCATCTTCACCCCTCTATTTTTTTTGTGCCCCACACTTAATCACACTTAAAACCCATCAATAAAACATTAAAACTTACGTGAAGTACACAAACTGTAAAATAAGGTTGTAAATTGCAATTTTAAAGTATTAAAATTTTGTATGTAAATTCAAACAGCTTTCTTTTTCACTGAAGTTTAATTATTCTGTTTCTAGGGCATTTGCTTAAATTCTAGCTAATTGGTTCTAATTACATTTAAAAAAATTGCCTACAAGCCAAATGTTATTTTAACTCTGTATAAACGTGAGCATTAATTGAAAAACTTTCTGAAAAACATAATCTCTTAAGGATGAAATGAAGACACATATTGTGCACTTGACAAAAGTCATTTCCAATCTTCAATCTGAACACGAAAGCCACATACAGGCCCTGCAAACTCAGATGGACATCACACAAGAAAGCAGCAAGGATAAGGCACAATCCTACCTCTCCCAAGGCCGACAGGCATCCACGGACCTTCAGCAGTTTCTTCAGGGAGGAATCAAGGCTCTGGAAGAGTGGTATGAGCCTCGATTGGTGGCCTTGCTAAAGAGACGCCAAAACAGTGCCGACACGTTAAGTAAATATAAGGAGCAGTGTCAAGAGCTGAAAACCCAGTTGGGACCCCTGAAGGATGAAGAGCAGAGGCTGGGGCTCGAGAAGGCCCGACTGGAGGAGCGCATCTGTCTGATGGAAAGGCAGAGAAAGGAAAACGTGGAGCAATACCGGGTATGTAAATGAGCTTAAATACAGTTTAAAAGCTTAAAAACAAGTTTAAATGCAACATGGCTCAAAATCAAGTGGATTTTAAAATGCTGAAACAAGATTTCTTTATGTATCAAGGAAACAATTGATCGGTTAGAGGAGAGTAATCGAGAACTCAAAACTGAGCTCCAGATGCAGATTAACAAGATTAAAGAGATGGAGGCACTTAAGAACAGTTTGACCGAACAACTTTTTTTCTACAGGCAAGTATCATTCCAATCACAGAACACCCATTTACTCACTAGTTCAGGCTTCAGACGTTAGATGCCGAACAAGTACGCTTCTGTCTATAACGGCCTTATCTGCACCTAAAAAGACAACATTGTGCACCACATTTCCATGTTTTGGGATGCCAATTTTAATGCTCACCCACAACTATCAGACAAAGACTGTAAAGACCATAGCTGTAAATAAAAATGCCATATTAATGGCCATGCTTTATAATTAACACCCCAAAACCAAGATTATAACATACTTTATCATAAACAATGCCCTTTTTGTATTTTAATTTTAACTCATGACTTAAATAAGCATTCAAAAGGCTTAATTTACTATCAAGACTGATAAAACAGCATAAAGAAAAATCATGTGAAGCCAAAAACTAATAACAGATTTACAAAATGCATGATTTAAGAATGCTTTTAAACAAAAGCTGCATTTTATTCCATTTCACCAAATTTGCCACATTAGTCTTGCAGTTAATTGATGGAGTTATTTAATTATTGAAATGTATTCTTGCAAAAAGTTTGCAAAAAAAGCCTTTATGTAACACTTATATAAGGACCATGAGAAAACATTTAAATGTGCGTTTAGGATCATTGACCTGTGGTAGAAGACTTTAACATCAAATACTTAGCATAATGTAATGTTTGCATCCAGAAATTGCAGCTATACATTTGACTCAATGTTCCGCGTGCCTCAGACGGCAGATAAAAACCAACACATTACAGACGGACAACATTCTTAACACTTCTCTAGTCTTTAAAATTCCATAAATTCTGTTAATACGATTTAAATTTCATACCTTTAAGATTTTTTCAATAACATAAAAAGTTCAAATTAACAGGAAATTACATTGACTTCCTAAGTAAATATTGAGCTTCCATTTGGTCCCAGTCTCTCAATTGTGCCCAGTTAACCGAATTCTAGATTTAAAAAATTGCCTTCACACAACTTGAGAGACCACGTTTGGTTTACAGTCAGAGCGGTTGTGGGGGAGGTCATTAACTGTTTGTAGCTTTACACCTTAGATACAAATCTTTTTAGCCCATGTACTCAATGCAACTAAAAAGAACCACCACCCTTTTTAAGGTACTGTTCATCTTCCCATCAAGAGTTTTAGAATTAGTACATTTTATCATATACTATGAAATATTGTATACTATGAAATTCAGCATCTAGTAACCACTACTTTTATTTTGAAAAATATTTTCACATATGAATTTCCTTTTACCTCCATTCAACTGAAAGCTTTAAGGTCATAATATGAAAAATCTAGACCAAAATCTACATTTAACCTACAGAATGTCTGCTACTTGTAAATAATTATAAGGATGCCAGTATTTCACTAATTTCCTATTTTTTGATTTTAGAGAATGCACAGAGGTTAAACAAGAAAAAAAGGCAGGGCCTATGGAAGAGAAGACCTGAAATTTTATCTCGCATCTTTTGTTGTTTATGCTTATATTATGTAAGTTGTAGCTAGAATTTGAGAGGGATGTGATTATTCTGTTTAAAAGTTCTATTGAATGTTACCATCTGCATGCATGTGGGTTCACAAATGCTCTTTGGCGTGCAACCTGATATTCTGCAGCACTCGGCTTGCCTGTAATGTTACTTCGGAGTGCACTGGGCAAGAGAGACTGCCCAGATTTCTATCTGCCCACTTCATCAACTAACAGGACTTAAGACATACCTGCAGTGTTAACAAGAGAATGAGTCAGAGAGGTGAAAATAAAGCTTTTGTACACAACTCAAAGTACTGAAGACATGACTGTAAAACCGAACGTTAGACAAGGCCAACTGCACAGAACAAGGACATATTAGGGCATTGCTGAAGACTATTCACAACATAGTGACGTGGTTAAGTCAAGCTACAGGAATAGAAATAATTAAGCACTCCTTCTGGCTGGTTTAGGTTTAAATAACTTTCAGTTTTAAGCCACATTGAAATCTGAGCTAATTCAGTTAATGGAAAAGTTTATTTTGAATGTTCTGTACAACTGTATGGACAAATGGACAACGACAAATCACAAGTTCTAACAATAATAAAGAAAGAAGACAAATGCAAAACCACCAGACCATGTAACTGAGTGAAAGTAGCAATCCAAATGAAAACTGCTCACTGACGGCCATTGAAATTTTCTCATGGTAAGCAAGTTTTACTGCACGAACAACTTGCTAGACATTTTTCTTTTTACAAAACAAGAATTGTTTGTTTTTTTTAAGAAAGGGAGGGATAAAGTAGAATTCACAAAAAAAGCCACCAATTTCTCTTAGAAAAATACATATTTCATAATATAAAAGAGAAATATTTCCTTATTTCACAGTTTCCTTGATGGAAATGTTGTGTGGCTGTTATGACTGATACAGTTCACTTTAGAAGACAAGAAGCACATGGTCACATGAAGACAAAATATGGGATGCTTAAAGGTCGAAGTCACTCATCATCCCTGAACCTCTGTGTCTGCGGCACCTTCAGGATCTTCATCGTTATAGATATTCTCCGCCTGGAGGTTTAAGACAGTGACAGTAAATGATGACTGAATAATCCAATCAAGCTTTGTTGTGCCAAAATGTCTTGTAAGTAAACCAAATTAGATCCCCCCCCCCACACAAATGCAAATCTGATGATAAACAGGTGGTAATTCTTTTGTTTTCTGTTAAAGCACATTTTAGCCCCTTGCTATTTATAATCTTTTACAGTCATAGCCATAAAGAATGATGGGATTATTTTCTAGAGTATGTCTCAAGAGCCTAATTTTAAAGTGTCAACATACATTTGGATCATAAGCCTGGAATGCAAAGAGTGTCATGGCGTGTGTGCACTACCCCTTCTCTGAAAATGTGTATCAAGTTACATGGCCCAATGTACAATGTACTTTGATCATCATCAGTAATGCTTGGTAAATTACAATTTTATCCTATAATCAGCATGTACCTTGCTTGCTTGTTTTGCCCAGAAATGATACATTGCATACATCACATCTTCCATATTAGTCATTGCTTGGATTTACAACATAGGTGTATGAGTCACTTTTGGTGCACACTACTAATAAAATGGCTAAATATTAATAAAAAAATTTTTTTAACTTGGGCTTCATGTAACAGTGATAGGATTTAGTAAAATATAGTCTTAAATTTTAAGTCACAGTTTAAATTGTAAGAATAATATGCTCCTTAAGGTACAAATGTGGTACACATCCATTCATTTTAAGAATATTTCATTACCATTTGCCAGACTTGCATGATGTTGTCCTCAGACACAGAACAGATCACCCATGGCTCATTGGGATTCCAGGAGAAGTCAGAGATCTTTGCTGTGTGCCCACCATGAATAAACTAAAAGAAACAAAGGACATGGCACTTAAATAAAGAAAAAGTTCACAGAAATATAACTGATTGAACTGGGTGCAGAGGGCACAGAATTCTTACCAGTAACTCAGGAGGTCCATCCTCAGCATCCTCTGGTGATTGCTCTTCACCAATTTTGCTGCAAAAAGAAGAGAAGAAAAACAGTTAACATTGTAGGTACTTAACAAGCATCTGAACATGGTTTAGCAAATTTAGTAGTGTTTACTACAGTAACACATTAAATGCTTTTGACTGGTTTGTTTCTCAAAACTTCACATTGCTAAGTCAGCGCATTTGAATTAAACATTTAACTTCTTTAAATAAGTGGGTATATTTTGAGGCACTTACTTAAATGATATTTTTATTAAAACTGTTTAAAAACTGTTTAATTTAAACATAAGATTTTTTTTACATTAGAAGAACACTTTAATGTTTTTTTTGTGAAGAAGCATAAATCTCTTTGCAGCAATACAAGAGGTAAACATATGAGCCAACCTACCTGAGGTCCCAGACATTGAGTCGTCTGTCCGTTCCACTAGAGGCCAGGATGGTTTCATTATGAGGAGACCACTGAACCTGTGTGGGTGCATGAAGCCGTTAGAAAAGTCTAGAATGACAGGGGCTGTTAAAATGAGAATTAAAAACAATGATAATAATAAAACACAGTACCTGGAAGATTTCATCTTTGTGTGACTCAAATGAATGCAATTTTAGCTTGAGGTTTCTAAGATCCCACAATGCAACAGTCTAGAATAAAGACATGAAATTAGTTCACATAACATTGAAACAAGCCATTAAAAGCAAATTAGAAAAGTGAATTAAAAGCATGACTTCCTACTTTATCAGCAGAGCCAGTAGCCAGAATGAACTCGCTGTAAGGATTGAAGGACAAGCAGTTAACCTCTGCCGTGTGGGCATCAACCGCATGACTGGGTTTGGAGGTGTTATTGGAACGTGTATCCCAACTAAACAAAAAGATAGATATGATTTAAGATTTTTAAAGCATAAATAAGTAATTGACAGAGTAGAAACAAACTCTCATAAAACAGAGTTCTACAATCTATGATCAGCAGTGGTTTCTGTGGTGCAATCAACAAAAAGTACCATGGTTTCTTTCCTTAGTCATTTGAAAATTCCTCAATAAAAAGGAGATGTCCAGATCAAACACCCTGTTTTTGAACATAATATAAATATGTTCAAAAACATATTTATACTGAATACATACTGAATAAATAAAAATATTTGAACCATTTGACTTTCAACCAGTAAGTACAAAATAAATTTAAAAAAAAAATCTAAATGTGTGAGCATGTATAAATAGGTGTGGTAGCTCGTTGTTGGGCTCGCAATGCAAGGGTTCTGGGTTCAAATCCACTAAAGTTCACATAAAAACCAAAGTGTGTGCTTGATCAAGACCCTTAACCCTCATTGGTCCAGGGGTGCTGTGTGGCCACCCCGTGTTCAAATATTTGTAAGTTGCTTTGGATAAAAGTGTCTGCTAAATGACTAAATCTAAATGTAATGTAAAAATATAAATACATCAATAATCACTTCAAAAATAACCTCCACAAAAGAAAAACATACATCATAAGCTTCTGGTCATCTGCCACAGAGCCAAAGAGCGATTCATGCAGAAGATGCCACGACACATCCTCCACCACTGCAGTGTGACCTGTGAAAATGGTCTTGGCATCAACTATCTTTCCTTCTTTGGGTACTGTACTGATGTCCCACAGGCAGATAGTCTAAAAAAAACAGAAGCAATAAAATGTTTGCGTTTCAACATCTGATTTATTGTTAAAATAAAAAAAGCACAAGGTCCTACATGGTCATCGGAGGCACTGAGTAGGCAACCACTTAGATTGGGGTTCCAAGAAAGGCCATAACCCTCTTTCTGATGCCCTCTTAGTCGCAAGTCAGGAGTGCACTCTCCAGAGGGATCTACAGGAAGCAAAAGCAGGCAAAGTAAATAATTGACTATAGTATACATAGCGTTTTTTGGTACCAATAAAAGCTCCTAGTGACAACTTCCCACTTTAGATCCAGGTAAAAAGAAGTTGTAACTGGAAATTGTATTTTGTATGTATTCATTTCTATTAAAATGTTCTTTTTTTACCTACTTCTGTAATGTATAGGAACTTAAGTATCTTTTAGACTTTCCCAATTACTGTCACTTTGCTACCAACAATGTGAACTGCCACATTGTGGGACTAAAAGGCATGTCTTATTAACCAGGTTTCAAAAGCCCTTTAAATATTAGACAGCCATTTCCAACAGCAGCCATTAGCACTCTATGAAAGGTGCATCAAGTCTATGTAAGGTTGCTCCTTCCAGAAAACAATGTTTCAATGACCTCAAACAATGTATCTGTATCTGCAAACATCACATAAATAACATTCCAGGCTTCCTGCGTTGTCTGGTAACACTGTTTAAAAAGCAACTTCATTTAATTATCGTTTTTGTATAGTTTACAGAATCCCATATAGAAGGGAACGTCCAAAATGTGACAATGACAATTGCTAAAGGCAATAAATCATTTATTACTGGCTTTCATGTTTGCTTATAAGCAAACCAAGTTGGCCACTTGAAAACGAGTCAAACTACCTAAACCATTATTAATAAAAATCATGAAAGCAAATAAAATATGAATGAAATAACTGTATAATTAGAGTATAAATTAATGTATAATTAAAAAAAAATAACAATAATAAAAAAGCAAAAATATGTCATTAAAAATATAACCAATAAAAATGTATATTTTATACTCATGTATACGTGCACACAGTTTTACAAATTTAATATAGTGGTACCTGAAGGTTTAAAGAATTTAAACTAAATTAGATCTCAAAGTAAAATATTTAAAAGAGCAGCATCACCTGCCACTTAAGAAATAGTTTTGTAACCTAATCCAACAACACTTTTTCTAAGGATGAAGCAACTGACTGTCATGCTATGATGCACTTTAACAAACGTTATGTAGATCAAATATTTATTGCTAATCCATGCAACAATAAAACAAAAAAAAGGTAAACAAAAACTGCAGTGCTCTTACCGGGTTTGGATGGGTGTTTTGTGTAATCAAATACCAGCACATCGCTGGTGGGAGTCTTTGTAGCAATGATACAGGGGTTCTGGGGCATGTACCGGGCTCGATTAACTTCTCCTTCATGATTAATTTTAATCTCAATCTCGATCTTTCCACTCACTGAGCCAAAGCCACCAAATTCTGCAAACATTTAATTTATTAGAAATTTTGCTTTGATGTTCTGCAAAAAGATTGTGATTTTCTCACAATAATAGAGCAAAGTGTCTTACCTCCTTTCTCACTGTCATAATGTGAGGCATCAAACTGGGCATCGTCATTAGGCAGCTGAACACTGGCAATAACCAAGTGATTTTGCTCATCGGACGTGTGAGTACCCAAAACCAGACGATGAACACTGTAATCCTTTCCCTCAGGCCTACAAAGCAAAGGTGACAGTTAAACCTTTTCCCAAATTACAAGTGTAATATTATAGAGAGGTATGCATGTGTTACACATGAAACAGGACACAAATATTCCAACATTACATTTTGAAAACATCTTAACAACGCCTGTCACTGCATGTTATGTAATGGCCTTAAGTTGGGTGGCAAAAATTTTAAAAAGATCCTGTTTTAATCTATAATAGTACACAAGCAGTGCTCATACTGAAAAGCAATTGAGGGATGGAAATACAAATAAGAATTCTAATGAGTGTTTACGTACCTGGTAACATCAGGAAGCCATTGTGCAGTAAGACTGGGCCACTCAAGTGCATGGGTCATCACAAGGTCATAAAGGAATGGGGTGTTCTTCTTCCAAATCTTGTACTCTTCATTTATCACCCTCTCCTCCACAGCATCATCAAACGCACCTGTAATACAATAAAAATAACCATAAGTAGATCACATTAAGAAAATAAAACAAATGACTTATTGAATACAAGATTATTAAACATTATTTCAGAATCCTACAAAACACTGAATCTACCCTGTGACAAATTTCAAATGCAGCTGCTTCTGTTAATACTTTAGTAAAATTGGGTAGGTTTAAGAGGAATGTGTCTAAAAACAACTATAATTCAGTAATAATGGTAAATGATTTGAACCAGGAAGTAGACAGTTACATCCCAAATACTTATAATCGATCGGTGTGTTAATATTAAACTTATTGGACTAATGTAATTGTGAGCAATTAGGTGCGACGCAAAATGCCAATCTGGGTGGCATTTCCATGTTCTCCCCATGTCTGCGTAGGCTGGGTACTTTAATTTCCTCAGACAGTCCAAAAAATTGGAGTTAAATTAGCTGTTCTAAATTGCCCCTATAAACATTTTAAACTAGACAAATAAGATAAACTGTAAAAAGGACTGTGCATCTATTAGTGCAGTTCAATGGAGCTTAAAGTGAAAAGAAGTATTATGAAAGGGTGCAATGTGCAGGATGGAGTTTGGTTTAGTCCAGGTTCAGAGTCTGAATAGCTATTTGGGAAGACACTCCTCCTCGTCCTCTGTGTTGGCCTTCAGGGAGAAAAAAGCCACCCTGATGGCAAGAGTAAATAGTATAAAAGATGATGGAGGTCCTTCACAATGTTTTTGGCTATGGAACAGCACCTATTCTTGTAGAGGGTCTGGATGGTCCAGGATTAAAAGACACCTCAAATTTCTAGACTATACAATAAATAGACCTGGCTGCTCTATTTTGCCCTATTTCGAGTGTGCCCAGTGATGGATTGACACCCTGTCCTGAAATATTCTCCCTGGATGGGCATGGGGAACACTTGGGTGACCCTAGTAGTGGATTAAGCAAAAGATAAAAAGAAATGAGAAAGTAAAAGTCAAAATTTCAGGTATCAAACATGCCATAACTTTCCAGACAATATGGAAAAGGTTGTAAGAGATGACTGACGTTTTATTACATGTTTTAAAGTAATAAATTCAACACACTAAAGCAATTTATCATTAGAACTACATATGGGTGACACTACACTTGTACAATTAATAAAATAATAAGCCAGACGCAATAAAATTGATTATGTTGGGGTCAAAAAATACAAATACAAAGTCAGACGCCAGTACAAACACACACAAACAAGGAATAAAAGTACCATGAATAAAATACCACGGGTTTCATCAATAAAAATAGATACTGTTGCACTTTATTCAGCAGCATGCTAATAACCACACAGTCCATTAGCGACGCAGCTCGAAACGTCAACTACTTCACACAGTACCGAACCCGGCAGTCTGGGTCTAGGCAGGTCTAAATAAGCACGTACTTTTCGCTCGAACACAGCTTAATAAACCTGAAAAATTAACAAGCTTTAAAACAATGTTAGAGGAGAATATGGCGGGACGCGTTGCGGCCTGTGTTAGTTAGCATGACCGGCTAACCAGCTAAGTTAGCTAGCCATTCATTAAACAAATGAACAAACACCAGACATATTACGAAGCTGAGCATTTAATTAAAAAGGAAAAAGTATATACCCTCTTTGTCCGCCATGCTGTCGCCTTTTTACGGTTTGTTCCACAATTTAAAAGCAATAAACTCAAGCCGGTAACGCTACCGCATCCAGCGCGCGCTGTACGACGCTCTATTGTCTCGCGGTGGTGTGCACGTTCGCGCCAACTGCAGAAGGAGCCGGACGCATGCAGCCAATCAGAGAAAGGGAACAGGGGGTGGGCGGGGCTGGGTTGCCAGGTTAGTTCAACAAATATACAAAGATGATGATAGAAAGATATACATAGATAAAGGTGCTGGTCATAAATTTGCATATCATAAAAAGTTTAGATTTATTGCATTAATTCCTTTCAAAAAGTGGAACTTGTGTATTATATTAACTTATTACAGAGAATGATATATTTCAAATGTTTATTGCTAGCTGTGTGGATGGATGGAGGTGATGGTCATAAAATTTGAATAAAAAAATAAAACTTGTATGTTATATTCCTTCATTACAGTCTGATGATTACAACTGACAAACTAATTTTGCAGGTGGTTGCGGTAAACAAGAATGATACTTAAGATAGGGCATTATGGAGAAAAATGATCAACAGTGGTAATGACAATTGATTCTCTCTCTCTCTCTCTCTCTCTCTCTCTCTCTATATATATATATATATATATATATATATATAGAATAAAAAGAGAATAATAATAATAACAAGGTA
>JAOUQT010037281.1:0-11234 GCA_025769995.1 Xyliphius kryptos
CTTACCCTGCTAATTGAACCTTCACACTCTGCTCTTACTGGTGCAATGTGCAATTAATGAAGATTGGCCACCAGGCAATTTAGCCAAGAAACCTCCCACACTAAAATGACAGGTGTTTCATTTTTATTGTCTAACCCCTGTACATGTCATTCTCCATCTACATCTCTATCTTTATCTCATTCTCTATCTATATCTCTAACTATATCTAAATGTTCATCTAAATCTCTATTTTCATCTCAATCTTTATCTACAGCTCTGAACTTATTTATTGTCAATCTGCCCTATGTACAAGACATACACAGAATGAAAGATTGTTTCTCTCAGACACACAGAACATAACATAACAAGTACATAAATGTTTACATGACTGAACACCGGACTATCGGGAAAGAGAGAGGCCACTGCACATCCACGAGCTGCCTTTTCTTAACATAAAAAGAACATAGAAGTGAATAAACACTAGGAGAGGGAAAATATATACCGAGGCCTACAGTTCCTCATGTGGTGAACTGTGGGCACAGTAGAGAAAAAACACTCCAACATAGTTCACAAGCGATATAGAACACACACACTACAAGGGTAAAGAATAAGGGAAAAGCGGATTTGGATGGGGGAAAGATGAGCACAAAGGTGGTGGGCAAGAGACTTTTATCTTCTCTCTGTCCCTGACGGAGGATTTGTTTATCCCAGCCGCAACCTTGAAGAGTTGTAGCTGGTTTTCAGGGTAGCCGAAACACCTTGTTTGTTAAAGGGGGAACAAACTTCAATTCCCATAGTCTATCAGTTCTACACAAAGTTCATATGTCTATTTTGTGGTTTATTTCGGTCTCTTAGATGATTCAGTCGATTGAGCGGAGACATTCATCTATATCTTCATCTACATCTTTATATTCATCTACATTTTCATCTTCTTAAAAATCTTCATCTACATCTCTATCTTCATCTTTATCTTCATCTACATCTCTATCTTCATCTTTATCTTCATCTACATCTCTATCTTCATCTCCATCTACATGTCAATCTCCATCTACATCTAATTCTTCATCTGCATCTCTAACTTCATCTAAATCTCCATCTGCATCTCTAACTTCATCTAAATCTCCATCTACATCTCTAACTTCATCTCAATGTTCATCTACATCTTAATCTTTATCTACATCTCTATCTTCATCTCTTTTTTCATCCACATCTCTATATTAATTTATATCTTCATCTCTACCTTCATCAAAATCATCATCTACGTCTCTTAACTTCATCTCAATCTTCATTTACATCTCTATCTTTATCTTCATGTACAACTCTATCTTCATCTACATCAGTAACCTAATCTAAATGTTCGTCTACACCTCTATCTTCATATCAATCTTTATCTACATCTTAATCTACATCTCTATTTTCATATCAATCCTCATTTAAATCTTTCTCCATCTACATGTCAATCCCCATCTAAATCTCTATCTTCATCTAACTGTTTATCTACATCTTTATCTTCATCTAACTGTTTATCTACATCTTTATCTTCATCTACATCTCTATCTTCATCTTAATCTTTATCTACATCTCTATCTTCATCTAAATCTCTATCCTCATCTTAATCTTTATCTACATCTCTATCTTCATCTTAATCTTCATCTACATTTCTATTTTCATCTAAATGCTTATCTACATCTTTATCTTCATCTACATCTCTATCTTTATATCAATCTTCATCTACCGCTCTATCTTCATCTACATTGCTATCTTCATATCAATCTTCATCTCAATTCTCATCTACATCTTAATCTTTATTTACATCTTTATATTCATTTACATCTTCATCTTCTCTACCTTCTTCAAAATCTTCATTTACACTTTCTTCATCTAAATCTCTATCTTCATCTCAATCTTTATCTACATCTTTACTTTATATCAATCTTCATCTACATCTCTATCTTCATCTACATCTTTATCTTCATATCAGTCTTCATCTACATATATATATATATTCATCTAAATCTTGATCTACATAGCTATATTCATGTCTATCTTCATATCCATCTCATCTCTATCCATCTTATTCTTATCTCCACCTACATCTCCATCTCTTTCTCCATCTTCATCCCTATCTCCATCATTATATCCATCTCTATTGCCATCTCCATCTCTATATCTATCTCTATATCTGTCTGTATCTCATCTTCATCTCCTCGTGGGAGACTTGGAATTGGTGAGATTAGAAATTATTACTCATATATAATAGTATCGGGTTAAATACTGCTCGGTGTGTGTGTGTTCAATCTCAAGGTCACAGCAGGTTCATTGAACTTTATGTTGTTTACTCAGGCACGTGTCCAGATGTTGGTGCTCGCGCCTGCAGTCCTTGGATCCGTGGTACGTCCTGGTTTAATGACCAGGTGTGTGATAAGATCATGTGACTCGTCTGGTTCATTCGCACTGCCGTGAGGAGGAGACAGGAACTGGGTCGAAGGTCATATGTATATCTCACATCCCCAGCTCTAGAAAGAGAACGAGTGCTGAGTGGATGTGTGTTTTAGGCTTCAGACACTGTGAGGAGTTTTACTGAAACATAAACATGGAGTGTGGTTGTCGGAGTTTTGAGAGATCGCGCACTCATGCCATCCTCTACAACATCCTTAGCGGTGACATAGAAAGCACTGAGCCCCGATATTCAACATCAAGTCGCTGTCGCTGCAACACACATCACGCCATCAGGCTCCGGTCACGTGACTCCTGTTTGGCGGCCGCCGGCGTCCTGGTGAAGACCGTCCGGTTCATCGCCAGTCTTCCAGCATTCCAACAACTTCCTGTGGAGGATCAGGTGTTGCTTCTGCACCACTGCTGGACCCCGCTGTTTATACTGGGACTGGCACAGGAGCGAGTGAAATTTGAGATTGAGGAGGAACCTGTGAGCAGCATGCTAAGGAAAATCCTGCAGTACAAGGAGAAGAGCCAGGAAGAGAACCAGGATAAGAACCGGGAGGAACCAACTCTCAGAGGAGTCCAGAACCTCGATTCATGTCTAAGGAAACTGTGGAGTCTGGACCTGAGTCACAAAGAGTATGCCTACATGAAGGGAACCATGATCTTTAATCCAGGTGAGTTTGAATAAGATATATTGTGTATATACACACACCATGATACTTCTCCATGTGTATAATTATGTTTATGTGTGTGTCTGTGTGTTTGTATGTGTGTGTAGACGTGCCCGGACTTCAGGTGGCTCCATTGGTGGATGCTCTTCAGCGAGAGGCTCAGCGTGCTCTCACTGAGGTCCTGTATCTCCTGCATTCAGGTGATGGAGGAAATTTGGGGCGTGTCTTTCTTGCTGTGTCCTCACTTCAGAGCGTCACACCTCAACTCATTATCGAACTATTTTTCAGACCCTTAATTGGCTCCGCCCACTTTGAGCACCTCATCACTGACATGCTGTTTGCCCAGTAGCGGTAGAGGCACACACGTAGACAGCAGTGACTGACAAATGAGGTATGCGGTATGAGGTATTTTAAGAACACCTCACTTAAAAACACTACTTCCTGTTTCTTGACCCCATCCTTAACATCTGTGTGACCCCACCCGAGACTGTGATTCTGCCCTGATGAGGATCTATTAGTTGTGTCATTATCTGCACTGACATGTGACCTGGACCTGCTTTTTAAATAGACTTTTTTAAAAAAAAAGGACATCAAAGGATATGACAATGCCTACTGTACATACCTACACCCACGAAACCTGCACACACCCACCACACTAATGAAACAGTGTGACATTGTTCAGTAACACATCAATTATTAATGCCATAACAACTTAGTGTGTGGTCAGCTCTGGTCTCTGTGAGACTTTTATTGTACAGTTATTTGATGGAATAAAATCTATTTTTCTATACACTGTGTCTAATTAAAGTGAACACTGAACTTTCAGGGAATACAGAGAGGAAGATAACGAAGTAAAAGCTCAAACACGTAAAATAGGTATTTATATATTTGTGAGGATCAAATGTACCCACGTGGTTCGAAATAAATATCTGATATTGAATAACAATTAAAAGTTGACATGTAATTTCATCAAATATCTCAAAACTATATAGATACCAACATGTCTGTTGAGGTGTGTTCTGAAGTGAAGGCGCATATCTCCTCCTCTGTGTCCTTGTGATTAAATGATTGCTTCAATGTCAAAAGGTCAAAGTTCAGTGACTCAGTAGTACCTTAATGCAGGTCACATCACTTCTGTGTAACACAAACAACAAGCAGGTGAAAGTGCAAAAAACACATACTGTTTCACATAAATAATTATTTTAATATAATATAATATAATATAATATAATATAATATAATATAATATAATATAATATAATATAATATAATATAATATAATTAATGTATTATTTTATGCTGAAGTTATATTAGTAAGAATTATGATGATGATAGCTCGTGTCCTACCATTAACATCTCTCATGTTAATGTAAATAAATGTAATAATAATAGCAGGAAACAATAAATTATGATCATGTTTAAACATTAACAAAAGGATACAAAAAAGGCACAGACCAAAACATCTCAGTGCTACCACGTTCTGAAATGTCCAAAAAAATCTGTGCCTAGTTTCGATACTTGATCATGAATTACGAGGGACTGTTTGTGAGAAACTGTTTAAGCAGAAACTGAAAAAAACCTGCAAGCATTCACCTAGGTAGCTATAAAATGTCAACGAAGAGGTCGAAAGCCAGTCTGTACTTCAAAAAAGTTCAAGAACATCTTGAGGTCTAACAAGTTCCACCGAAAATGTGTAATACATCGAATCTGATTACACACAGAGTTAATATTCATCAGGAAAACTCCATAACTTTCAGTAGCATGATGATGTCGCCAGACCCGTCACTCAAGAGCTGACAGCTAAATAAATTAACACATGCAAACACTATTGCTTCTCTTGAAAAAATATCATGAGCTAAGAGTTTACTGTGCACATTTCTCACTTTGCCAGAGAAAATGAATTCTCTTTAGCTGCTATGCTGTTTGACATAATGCTTTAAATTTATCACAATAAAGTTAGACATATTAACCGCTGATATCCTCAGCATCATTTTTACATTGTATGTGAGAGCCTTGAGAGTGCTAGGGCAAGTTCTAGTCAAGTTAATGCTGTTCTACATAGAACAACATCCACTTTTAAAGTAGCATAAAAGCTGAGAATGTCAGTTGAGAGGAAGAAAAAAATATTTTTTTATTTGAGAGATGATTAAAAAATATAATAAAAAAAGATATTGGTTTCCGGCTGAGAATATGCTGTGCGTGATTCTGTCGCTGCTGCTTCTCGCTGGATCTGTTTCTGCTTCTCTCTCCTCTGTGCTACTTAAATCTACTGTTTCCTTCTGGCACCAGGGACCTTTTCTGAACCTCTACTGTCCAGATTATTGTTTGCTTGGTTTCTCCTAAACCAGCGATTTTACGTATTGCAGCGCCACTCACCCTGTTAGAATTTAGCTTTGTCGGCTTTCGTGGTCAGGTCGCGGTACAATAATCTGCGAGCCTTCTACATACTTCCTGGTCTGTCAGCGTCCAGGAGGTGAGTGAATTTATTTCTGTTCATCTCAGGGTTCTGCTGACAGCTGTCCTGCTAACAGCTATATAGTAGCTACTGGTGTTGCTACTCAATTGTCTGGTTCAAACCTGGTTGTTTGTCGGCCACGCGGCTTCATATCTGCCCTGTACACGCTACTTGCTTGCGACTGCTTGCTATTGCTATCGATTTACTATAATATGAGGCTGCATGCAGTTATGAACTTTGCTGGAGGTATGCTGCTTGTTCCCTACCACCTCATGCCGTGCAATATTGCGCTTCTTGGGGGTTGCAAGAAAACGTTGTTATATACATCTCAGTTAAATACATCAGCCCACTCTCTCTGCTTACCCTGTTGCATCTGCATACACTGCCTACTCTCCTGAAGTTCGTATTAAAGCTTTCGGACCCAGGAGACACCAATACAAACTGTTTCGTGGAATAGACTTCAGTGCTCTACGGGAGAATCCTTGAGTCGCAGACTCACAATTTGCTCACCAACATTCACCATCACCCCAGATTCTCAACTTTGGACTGTTTAACATCCACTCTCTTACAAACAAAGCCAAAACTCTCCAAGATAACATTGTCCACATTACATCAATCTGAACAAAACCTGACATAAACCTGGTGAATTCATCCATGTAAATGCAGCAACCCCTCGTGGATTTAAACCACTAGTCGGGGTAAGGGTTTGGCTGTATTGTGTTGCCAAGCAATCAATCTGTTTGTAATGTCCAAGTTGTCTCTTCATCTGAATTTGCCAATGTTGTGTTGTAGGATAGTGCAGCCTCATCGAGAGAATGAAGCAGACAGATATAATTGAAATAAACTGAGAAGAGTATATAGAAAGGAGGGGTCAGCAGCAGAGAAATTTTGGCATGATTTTCACAAACATGGTCAAATTCTTGATGTCATCTGAGCTACTAGTAGGATTGTCAGTAAATTCTCTGAGCACTCTATTGGCCTATCTAATCACCTTTTTATTTCCTTCTGTGCTTTCTTACCTGCTCCCAAGTCCCATCCCAGACTGCTACGCTCATGCTGAAAGTTCATTCTGATGATATCTATCTTATGATTCTCTGGATGAGGCTGCACTATCCTACAATACAACATTGGCAAAAAATTTTTTACACCCTGGCACCGACTAAGACACAGTTTGTGCCTTCTTCTTATTCCGCATCTTGTTTCACAAGCAAGCACTGTACCCTCAAAACGCTGGGTCAGGGCCTAGTGCAGGGTTATAAGAAATCTGGCATCATTTTTTGGCATTTATGAACTGTGTGACTGATTATAAGGTGGCCCTAAATAAAGCTCACTGCTTGTACTACAAAGAGGTGTTCAAAAAAGCTGCTCAAAGCCGGATGTTTACTACAGTCAAGAAACTTGTATGCCCCCGTGATTCAGTTGTTCCCTCCCCTGGTTTGTGAGAGACCTTTCTTAACTTTTTTGGTGACAAGGTGTCAACTATCTATAATGTGAAACTATCTGGTTTCACCCTGTTCTCTTCCTTCCTATCTGTTGACTCTGCTGAGGTCTCACAAATCATAACCAAGTCCACATCTCCCTATCTAGGTCCAATCCCTACCTTCCTCATCCAGTCCTCTGTGGCTGCATTTGCTGGCACTATCTGTCACATGGTCAGTCTATTACTTTCTGCTAGCTATGTTCCTTCATCATGGAAACTTACTACAGTAACTCCCATTATTAAGAATCCTTATCTGGATATCACTGATTTTGACAACTTCAGACCTGTTTCAAACCTATTATTTATTTCTGAAATTGTAGAAAAATGTCCTGGCATCCCAGATGCTTCATTTCTCACATTCTAATCATCAATCTGGTTTCCATCTACTGTATATCATAGTACAGAGACTGCACTGCTCTGTGTTATAAATGGCATTATGTTCGCTGACAAAGCCTTGGTCTCTATTCTACTACTTCTCGACCTCACTGCAGCATTTGATACTATAAACCACAATATACTTCTGTCCAGACTTTCCAGTATTGGTCTTTCCAGCCTGGCACTAGCATTGTTTGAATCATACCTCTCTGTTTGGGTGCCACGTCTCAAAAAAATGCATCCATATTTCACGGTGTGCCTCAGGGCTCAGTCCTCAGACCACTGCTATTTATATATCTCTCCACTGGGTGGAATTATCAAAAATCAAAAATTTAAAATTATATTGTTATGCAGATGATGTTACGCAGATATATCTCAGCCTCTGGCCCTCTGATCCCTATTCTCCTATTTCATAGATTAAACTGAACTTCTATACATTGGCACTAAAGCTGCACTGTCCTCTTTCTCTTGCCCTGTTCTTTTCATTGGGAACACCTCTGTGTCCTCTGCAGCTATTGCTTGAAAATGCAGTGTCACATTTGACCCTCTATCTTTTTAAGGCCTGCATCCGCTTTATCACAAACTTACACTTACTTCCACCTTTGCAACAATTCTTGTTTTCACCCCATGCTTTCACCTCAGACAGCAGAGGACCTGAATGTCAGTATGAACCATTTTTGTGTGTGTGTGTATGAAAACTGTAATGTGTCATCTGACACATGTACTAGCACAAACTTGAACTCCAGTAACATCCCGCTTATAGAGGTGTGTGTACATGTGTTATTTATAACACACTTTATTACACTGAACAGAAGCTGAAGGTTGAACTGCAGTAAAATCACTCATACACAAGCACACACACTCACACACACTCATTCACACACATTCTTAACAGGGAAAAAAAACTTTTACTATATTGCTGGAGATAGGTCCATTGACCCAATGTAGCTACAGTGGGGGGAAAAGTATTCCTGTGCTAGTTCTACTACTTAGAACATGAGAAAGGTCTGTAATTCTCATCATAGATTAAACTATAAGAATGAAAATAAAATTATAGGATTTTTAAACAATGTATTTGTAAATTATTGTAGAAATTTCAGAGCAATACTTTGTAACATAAACTTTGTTGGCAATTACCAAAACGTTCAAACATTTTCTGTATCTGGCATTTTGGCCCATTCCACCATGCAGATTTCCTCTACAGCAGTGATGTTTTGGGTCTGCTCCTTTGCAGAAAAACAGCCCCAAATCATGAGGTCTCCACCCCATGATACACAGTAGGTTTGGCATTCTTGGGATGCAATTCTTCCACCAAACACGACAAGTTGTGTTTTTACCAAAAAGCTCTATTTTGGTTTCATCTGACCACATAATATTCTCCCAATTCTCTTCTGGTTCATCTATATGCTCTCTGGCAAATTTCACATGGGCCTGCACATGCTCTGGCTCAAGCAAAGACACGCCTAGAACTGCAGGATTTAGGACCCTCTTGGCATAGCGCGTTACCAATGGATTCACACTTCCCAGTCTGATGCAGGTTTACAATTTTTTTCTTGGTGTCCTTTGACAGCTCTTTGGTCTTGGGCAGGTAGGATTTTTTTCCAGCCTAATTTAGTATCCTCACAAGGTTTACTCAATTTGTTTTTTAAATTTCCATTTTCTCTTTCCACTGCCCCGCGGACTGCGGATGGTAACTGCAATGTTGCCGTAAATCAAAGCCTAAAAATTTGCTAATTGATTTTAAGGACTGTTTGACAAACGGTCTACCATTATCACTTTTTATCAATTTTACTGGGGATTCTCCATCTTGGGATGAGGTCCCTTAGCAGAGCTTTCACTACTGCTTCTGCATCTTGCTTATCTGTGGGGTAAGTTCTATCCATTTTGAGAACATATAAACAATCACTAGACAATACATTTTACCTTCAGTAGGTGTTACTTCAATGAAGTTTATCTGCAAGTGATCGAAAGGTTTGTCTGGAGGGGGGTGTGTGGCTTGAGCTACAGTATTTGTATTCTCTTTCCTGCATAATGTTTTGCACATGTAATACATTTTTCACAACATTTTTGTGAGTAATTCGAGTATCGTGGTGCAAACCAGTCTTATGTCACCTGTTTAGTCATCCCACCTCACATGCGCCAGCCCATGTGTCAACTTAGCTACATATGTAAATAATGATTTTGGAAGACATGGTTGCCCAGTGGGTCTTTCCACTCTCCATTAGTAACCTTACAACCTGTTATTTTCCAGGTCAGCTTTTCTTCTCTGGTTGCCATTTTTTGAGCTATAATAATCTGTAAAGTAGGTGTAACTAGGGGAAAATAAATAATATTGGGTAATGTATACACAATTACACTTCTTTAAGTTCTTTTTAAGTAAGGTTTTATATTTATTCCAATTCAATCTGCCCATAGACACGCAGATAGTCCTGCTGCTACTGGATCCAATTTACAGGTCAAATAAGCAACTGGACACATCTTGTCTCAGTGCTTCTGCAAAAGAACAGATGAGATGCAACCATTTTTCTCAGAAACCATAGAAAACGCTTACCAGAATCAGGTATGCCTAATGCGGGATGTACTAATGCCTTATCTGCTTCCTGAAATCCATTAAACTTGATTCAAGGCGGTCTTACAAACACTGATTGTAAATTGTTGGTCATTCTGTGAAACCTGGGAAAAGATATGTAAATGTCCCTTCAAAAGAAAATGCAAACCAAAATTGACTGTCTTCATATACAGGAATAGAAAAGAATGCATTAGACAAAAATTCACAACTGATAAAGATTGGCTTTCAGGAGACACTTGTGCTAAAATAGTGTTTGAATTTGGCACATCTGGAACCAGAGGCACTATGGCTGTGGAAAGCTTACAGATCTTGCACAAACACCATTCATCAGTCTGTGGTGGTTTTACTGAAAATATAAGAGTATGAACAGGTGAATTAGCACAAGGAACAATAATTTTCTCTTTTAGTAAGACTTCGAACACAGGCTTTATTTCAGCTGCAGCTTCGGGTTTCACTGAATATTCATTTTGCCCTGGCCTAAATTTGCTATTTTCCAATCAGTGAGTTCATTTTGCTTTACCCACAATCCCACATCTCACATCATAACAAAATTTTTGACATGCACAGTTTGATTTTCTCTCCCAGGATTTTTCTGAACTCAAATATCCCACCGGCCATAAAGTAACACTAACTGCCTCATAACCAGTTTTGGGTGACAAGTATAATTTTTTTAAACTCAAGACCCTCCCTGATTTATAGGAACCATCTCTTCCCGTACAACAATGCGGATGTATCTGATTCCAAAGAGACCTGGCTGGTAATATGCTAATTTTCTGATGACACGAAGGACACATGAGGTGTATTGCACAATTTACACCTAATGTCCTGCACCAATTCAATATGTGATTGAGACACAGGAGGCTTATCATCGCTCACCTTCTATTAGTAAACAAATAAGGGAGCTGGGTTTACAAACATTTGCAGCATTGTATAATCAGCTGGATCTTCTACTTCAATTTTCAGTCGTGTTGAGCTTAATCCGTAATTTACGAATCAAATCTCTGCCAATTAAATTCACAGGACATGTGTCTGACAACAGGAAACTGTTGGATTTTTTTTTCCTGATTCCGTTTAACAATTTACTTGGACGGAGTTAAGATCAGTTAGTAGTTATGACTTTTTATGTGCCTTCAATTGGTTCCAAAATATCATGTATGAATTGTAGAAAACCCAGCAACAGAATAAAAAAGTGAAAGTGATACATTCTGCCACTGTGTTTGCACACAGCGGAAATGGTCCTCTGCTTTTAACCCATCCGTGCAG
>JAOUQT010037290.1:0-11233 GCA_025769995.1 Xyliphius kryptos
TCATTTCTACCTGTTGCACAACAGCAAGGGAAATGGATTCACAATCAGTGTTGCTTCCTAACTGGACAGCATGATTTCACACAAGTGTGCTTGACTTGGAGTTACATTGTGTTGTTTAAGTGTTACCTTTAGTTTTTTAAAGCAGTGTATATAAACCTTTAAAATGGGTTCCATACATTAGTTAATAAACTTCCATAAGCACTTGTGTTAAGCACAAGTGTTAATAATCCAGTTGAACTATTTAAGTGGTTTATTTAGATTCTTAGTTGAGGCCTTGCAAAGTTTTTAAATCCTCTGGCACCTAATGAAAGCCATGGTGTCAGGTATCCCAACACGGCTCCTAAAGCTTTTGGAGGGTAATGACTATCATACTATCACACTACTAACACTTAACCAATGTTCCTTTTTTAAAACTCTGACATTTTTATGTTTATTTCACATAAAATAAATGTACTCTTTCTTTTTAGTTTGCTTTAGTAACTAAATTACACCTAAGATAATTTCTAATGTTTTGTGGCATAATTTTCCTCATCCATCCATCCATCCATCCACTATCTTCCGCTTATTCCTCTACTAGGGTCATGGTGAGTTTCGCCAGGCCCATCCAGAGGAGAACGTCTTGGGCGCTGGGCAGGTACACCCAGGACAGGGCGCCAATCTATCGCTGGGCACACACACACTCACACAAACAAACACACACTATACAGGGCAATTTAGAGCACTTTACCGCTAATGTTTTTGAACTGTGGGAGGAAACCGGAGAACCCAGAGGAAACCCACGCGGAAACAGGGAGGACATGGAAACTCCACCCAGATCGGGATTCGAACCAGGAATTCCAGCGCTGAGAGGCAAACATCCTAACCACGAAGCCACCGTGCCACCCATAAATTTCCAAATATACAGGATTAATCAAAACTTAGCATCAATGCTTGTCAGACAAACTCAGTGTAACTTAGTTGTTTTAAACTACTGCTTTAACATTTCTATACATTTACTACAATATAACACGAGTACCTTTATAACATTTACCAAATGTCAGGACACTGATGTCTCAATGTAGGACTTTTGTGTATATTCCTGCAAAATGTAGTCCTTAGTATAAAAATCTCGTTGTTTGGCTGCTGTATGATCATATTTATTTACCAGTCCCTCAATTTAATAAAATAAAATTGATCCATGGTGTTGAAAACTATCCCAGCACTCCTAAGGCAACAGCTACAGAAAACAACCTGGACAGGTTGTCAGTTCATCACACACATTCACAGCAAGTGAGGATTTGGTAAATCTAATTTATTTCGTCTTTGGACTGTGAGAGGAAACTGATGATCACTGAGGATACTATATAAAACATGCAAACTCCTTATTGAAAGGACCATGTGTGTCCTGCTTATGAACATGTGGAAAGATGGGAAGCAAGAGTAATCTTGCACTGAGGTGAAAGTGCTACACACGGTTTCAGCAAAATGTGTAGAAATGCCAGTAATCCATACGTGGTTTCCTTAAATGTTCACATCCCATATCATTAGCATACATTGTAGTAGCGTAGCTGGATTAGTTTCCAGACAAACTCTTTTAATACTTCTGAAACTCATTTAGATTAGAATCACTGTATTATAAAAGGGTCGACATTTTTCTCTTAATACAAAAAGAAAATCTATTATCTAGAAGGTGCAAATCTGAGTCATCATGAAACCGTTTTTTTATTTTTTTTTTGTCTCTTGTAAATTTTTTGATGTTGAAATGTGATCTATGTGACTAAACTGCTGGTCTGAGCATGTGGCTACATGTAGCCGATATTGTAGACTATCACTTAGAGCTAAAACACATGGCACATCCTGTTACGAATAGATATAATCACTTGCTCTCCCACTTAAAAAAAAAAAAAAAAAAAAAAATACTTTTGCCCTGTAGCTTTTTGTCATTTTCCTCCACAATTTGCTGTTTTTATTACCATTTTATGTTAAACAGTAGCAAAGCATGGTATTTATATAGATACATTTGAACTATACATCAGTATATATTGTAGAAGAGACAAAACGATAGCACCCCCACTGTTTAGAAAACACCCTGCTCAGCATTGTTGCCCTGTTTTGAATCTCATGACTTCCAAGTCTTTTAAAGTTCTTAAAGACAAATATAATAAAAAATATATGAAGTGGATCTTATACACCTGCCAGTTTTACAGCAATTCACAGTGTATTTTAGGTATTCATGATCTGATTTATTATTAATAGTATTGATAGTATTATTATAAAGACCAAAACTGGACTCAGAGCTCAGTCCAGGATGATGGAAGATTATTGGATCATAAGGAAAGATCAGTTTGTCTATAGCTGTAGAAGAAGGGTCCAGAAGAGTCCAGCATCCATATTTCAGGATAAGCTCCAATAAAATGTCATTTCTTGTGAAATCAATGATATTTTTTACTCAAAAACTTTTATTTTCCATTCCATAGTTTTAACTGAAATAGAACAACTCTAGAAATATTACAGCACGTCATTCATTTTGTCACCAATTTTTAAAGTGTGGTGGAAAATTATCACAGAAATGATCACAGTTAATTGTTCTGTTACACACTTTTACAAAGTTAAAAAAGTATATACATCAAAATATGTCTGAAAACTAAGGCAATTGATTTATTTTGTATTCAAGCACATCTAAAGATGGATTTGAGAATGTTAAAGGAAAATGGGTACAGATGGGTATTGATTATTGAGTGATTTCTTTTCAGACCCTGTTTTTTTTGTAAAATAAAAATACTTAAATAGAGATGCTATATCGGAATGAGTGCAACAGGGTGCTTCAGAAACCTACACAATAAAATTAGTTTTTGTCAAGGCATGTCAGAACAGGAGACAAAATACCTGCCTGTGGGCTTTCACTTACCAGTATTGGCTGTATGTCCCCGTGTGTGTGTGTGTGCATGCATTAGTGCTTATCTTTTAAAGTCCTCCTTATTTGTCACAAGAATATACAGTGTTTTATAATAAAAAAATATTACCAAGTCAGATCTGACAAGCTATTAGAACCCTGACTACAGAAGCTGAATTCACTCAACTCTCTCTCTCTCTCTCTCTCTCTTGCTTAGGTCTGAGTGTCCATGAGCAGCAATGGCCTTGACAAACTGGGCTAAACTGCTCAGCATTATTGCAGTCTTGCTGCATATGGCCAGATGTCAAAGGAACCTGGAAAAGGACAGCTCTGTTCTTAGGTTCACCCATCATTTGTATAATGCCACTATTAACGAGAACTCTGCCCCCAGGACCTATGTGGATAGCCCCGTTCGAATGGGCATTGTAGTCTTTGATCCAGCCTGGAACATCAGGTACAGAGTTGTCGCTGGCAATGAAGATGGCCTTTTCAAAGCTGAGGAGGTAACCGTGGGGGATTTTAGCTTCCTGAGGATATCAACTGGCAGCGGAAGCTTGCTCTCTCCTGTTCTGCTGAACAGAGAGGTACGAGACGTCTACATGCTGACAGTGGAGGCTACCGAAAGCACCTATGACTATCAGGTCAAAACTAAAGTACTAATCGACGTGCTGGATATGAACGATCTAAAACCACTTTTCTACCCTGCGTCTTACAATGTGGTCATCAAAGAAGACACTCCACTGGGATCAAGTGTTGTGAGTGTGAGTGCAACAGATGCTGATATTGGCAGCAATGCTGAATTTTATTACTCCTTCACTGAAAGATCCCATTCATTCGCTGTAGATCCTTTCACTGGTGTTGTGACGCTGGTAAAAAGACTTAACGCCAGTCAGAAGGACAGATACGAACTAACCATTTTGGCTGAAGACAGGACAAAGAAAATCTCTGGGGTGCGGAAGTTTGGAAATTCTGCCACAGTGGTGGTAACCATCAAAAAGATCCTTGAATATTTTACTCTTATGTGCCCTTTCATTGTCGGAGTTCCTCAAACAGACACTGAAAAAATAAGCGTCGACTTCAGGCTTGATCCCAGCGTTAAGGCTCAGATTGCCTCTCAAAGCATAGTTGCTGGGAATCCAGAGGGGGCTTTTGAGATAATTCCTACAGCCTTTCACGATAATGTCTATCAAGTGGTCTCAACAAAATGGATTAACTGGTCACTAAATACAAAGGGCTTAAATATCTCTCTTCAGGCAAAGGATAGAAGTAGTCCCCCATTACTTTCAGAAGTTAAGAACATCCATATTCCCTCTTTTCAAAACACATCACTGGCATTTGGACAGAAATCATATCAAGTTGTTCTTAGTGAATTTGCGCCTCCTAAAACCCACGTGCTCAAAGTGTCTCTGGATCCAAGTGTTCCAAATGTCACCTACCACATTAAAAATAATGCAGATAGTCATGCGTTTCGCATTAATTCAAAGACTGGCATTATTGTCACTTCTAAATCTTTGGACTTTGAAACAAAATCCAGGTATGAAATCAGTGTCGCAGCGAACCCCGTTAAAGCTGAAGCCCGGGTTATTGTGGAGTTATCGGACGAAAATGACAACGCTCCAAGATTCACTTCCCCTTCATACCAAGCCACAGTACCAGAAAACGTCCCCGTTGGAACTAGCGTCGTGGCCGTATCTGCCATCGATGTAGACAGGAACAACAATGGTTTTGTGACCTATGCCATTGCAAACACTGCACCACTGCCTTTTGTTATAGATCCACTTACAGGAGTTATTTCCACATCTGAAGAACTAGACTACGAACTGATGAAACGGCAGTACCACCTTAGAATATGGGCATCCGATAGCGGGAGTCCCTACAGCCGTGTTACTGAATGTACTGTTAGCATCACCATGACCAATATCAATGACAACCCTCCCCTTTTTGAAAAAGTGGCATGCAATGCCTCCATACCTAGAAATTTCAAAACAGGTGGTCACGTTGTGGGGATGTCAGCAGTGGATCTGGATGAGCTGGAGCAAATCCGTTATTCAATACAGTCTGGAAACGAAGAAAAATTATTTGCCATCGGCCCTGTTTTTGGCAACATCACCTTGGCTCAACCCATTCCCATAAGGTTTTTTGAGCGAGACAGACCTTCATATACACTGATGATAACAGCATCTGATGGCACATACACCACTGACCCCACTTGGCTCACTGTGCAAGTCACAGGCGAGGGAGAAAGGGCTATAACACACTGTCAGGATACTGGGGTGATCAAACAGCTTAAAGACAAGCTTATTCAATCAATAAAGTCTGAGCATACTGCCCCTGAGGAAGAGTCCTTTTCTGATCTTCACATAATCAATCGACACTCTCCAAAGTTCGCTCTCGACATTCCAAATACCATCGATGTCAGAGAAGATTTTGCTCTGAACACAGCCATACTACACTTTAAAGCCACAGATGGTGACAGTGGGTTTAATGGCAAACTTGTTTATGCCATTTCCAGTGGGAACGAGGACGGATGCTTCTTCATTGACATGAACACGGCAGAACTAAAGCTAATCTGTTCGTTAGACAGAGAAACCAAGGAGTTCCACATTCTAAACATCACTGTGTACGATTTAGGAACGCCACTAAAATCCGCCTGGAAGTTACTTGCTGTCAATGTCCTGGATGTGAATGACAATCCGCCGTTATTTTCTCAACCAAGATACGTTGTGAGAATTCCTGAAAATACAGAGACTGGAAAAAGCATTTTTAAGCTTCACGCTGTGGACTACGACCTCGAAGACAACGGCATCATCAAATATTCCCTGTCAACATTTAGGAATTTATTTAAAGTTGATGAAAAAACTGGAGAAGTGAGAGTGACCGGACGTTTGGATAGAGAGGCCTTTCCTAGATATGATTTGAAGGTCGAAGCCTCGGATCAAGCGAAAGAAGACCCTCAGCTTATCTCAAAAGCAGATCTACTAATCGTGCTTGAAGATATTAATGATAATCCTCCTGTTTTTGGACCCAAGGTTTACAAAATTAAAGTCCCTGAGGATGCTCCTCCAGGAATGGTGTTAGTATGGGTTGAAAGCTATGACTTGGATTTGGGCAGTGGGGGCCTCGTTAGCTACAATCTGAAGAACAGTGAGTCTGGAACCTTTTTCTTGGAAACATCCACAGGCTTGCTGACTCTTGAAAAGGAGTTGGACTTTGAGAGAAAGCCGTTTTATAATCTAACAGTTAGAGCGGTGGACCATGGAAAACCCAGGTCCTTGTCATCTTCATGCTTCATTGAGGTTGAGGTCCTGGATGTCAATGAAAATCTAAATAAGCCTACTTTTAGCTTATTTGTACACAATGCTACGGTTATGGAGGATGCCAAAATAGGGACTGCAGTGCTGACACTAACAGCTGTGGATAAGGATTTGGGCAGCGATGGAGTGGTCAGATACCACATTCAAGATGGGACAGGACTTGGAGTCTTCACAATTGATAAAGAAACAGGTAAGTCAAATGTAATTAATGCATTTAAGATCATTTCCACTGCAATCTCAAACATTTCACCTATTATATCTACATTTACATTTGGTCATTTAGCAGACACTTTAATCCAAAGCAACTTACAAGTATCCCACTTAATATTTTGGGTCAGAACACAGGGTTACATACAGGATCCCTGGAGCAATGAGGGTTAAGGCTCTTGCTCAAGGACCCACATTGGTAACTTCAGTGGACCCACACCCCTTACATTACTAGCCTAACACCGTAACCACTATGCTACCCCACCCTATCTGCACTATAAGCTTGTTTTCAGGCTTTTTTTAAAAAAATATTTCCATATGGCAATTATTATATTAATAATTATTTAAGCTAGTATTAATACTATTAATAAAAATATTTAATACTATTTATGAATTATTAATGTAATTTATTGATCATTTCCAACAAATGACACATTAACCCATAAGATCCCAATACTGATTTTTTGACACTAAGAGGGAATACTCCAATAAAAAAATTCTATTGTGTTTCAGCTCTTTGGTTATTATTAAATATTATCTTTATTATTATACCTTGTTAACTCATTTAAAGGAATCACATTCGGAGAGCATCACATTTTTGTTAAATGACTTAATGCTTTACAAAAACTCGGCTTAAAAATGTAAAGCTGTTATATAAATACAATTTTCCACTCTTTAAACTATAAACAGTCATAGAATGCTAGATCATTTATAAATTCTTCTGTATTGTTCGCTGATTGTACGTGTTCTGAAGGAACCTGCCACAAGCCTACAATGGTTTAGGTGACCTCTCATTAGATACTGTGAGAGCTGGGTTGGAATTTAACACAGACTGAAATGAGTGCCATTTTAGTAGAAATGGTGATTTATTAAAATATTCAAAGTGTTTTTTTATTAATTGTTTACATAGCTGTATATAGTCATTATAGTCCTCATATACACTGCACTTTTACTTGCTCATTACTGACTGCATGATTCTCTGTTGCAGGAGTGATTCAGGTGGCCGAAACTTTGGACCGAGAGGCTGTAAAACACTACTGGCTGACCGTCTATGCTACTGATCTGGGAACTGTTCCAATGGTGTCCTGGACAGAAGTGTTCATTGAGGTTTTGGATATTAATGACAACCCCCCAGAGCTGTCCCAACCCATCTACTTTGCACCGGTCCAAGAAAATTCACCCAAAGGCAAATCTGTGTTGAAAGTGGAGGCCAAGGATGCAGATGTTTCCTCTCAGGGGAGGCTAACTTACCAAATCCTGGATTCTCAGCGTGTATATTTTAGCATCAACTCAAGCACAGGTACATTTCGCTTTCCTGATAAACACGAGTCAGATATTAACATCGTACATTTTGCTTTCAAAACCTTGATGAGCAAAAACAAAACATAATTATAAATGAAAAGTTACAGTCAGCAGGTACATTAATAACCTACAGCGTATGACAGTTCAAACACGTTCAGGCACAAACAAGGTGTAACCGTGGCAAGAAGAACAAGCTAAATAATTACTGTATGCAAAAAGTCTTATTCGAATGAAACCCTTAATGCATCAGGCCTGAAGCAGTAATGCTTCACTACACCTTAAACTATTACCTAGTGCGTATATTAGTCAGGGTCTTTGAAGTGTCTTATGGAGAACCAGAACAGCATTAACCGGCATCGCAGGCTTATACATGTCAGTTCACAGTTTCTTTTTTCATTGTTGCTTCATCAGCTCCGCCCCAGACAAACAGCAAGGACACAAATCTCACTCCAGAGCTACAAAGGTGACATTACAATAGTCCGTTGCTGACTGAGGTGTAGCTCTAAATGGCAACTCACTTGTCATGTTAAATGGCTATTTTATGAACTGATGATTTTTAGTGCTGTCGGCAATGTAGTGCGAATAGTATACGACACGAAGGATTAAAGCCTCTTGTGGTACTTGGTTGTTACACATATTTACCTGAGGTAATTAAAAGGGCAAGACATAATATTTTAAAAGATTGCCACATGGCAAGTTTTTTCCTAGGTTTTTATGGCTATATATATATATATATATTGTCAAATCTGTCATACATTTTTATTCAAAGCAGTCAACAAATATCACAACTTAATTAGGATCAGACATAATACAGCACTTCTGGATCAATGAAGGTTAAGAGTCCTGCACAAGCATTCACACTGGCAACTTTTAATGGACTTGGGGTTTACATTTACATTTAGTTATTTAGCAGACACTTTTATCCAAAGCGACATACAAGTATCCCAACTTGAAGGTTGGGGTCAGAACACAGCACAGGTTAATACAGCACCCTGGGGCAATGAGAGTTAAAGGTCTTGCTCAAGGACCCACATTGGTAACTTCAGTGGACCTGAGATTTGAACCCACAACCTTTTGATTGATGGTCCAACACCCTAACCACTGAGCCACCACTCACTTTAGAGCCACAACCTTTAGATCTATAGCCTAACACCCAAACCACATTGTTACTACATCCAGATTTTTGACTTAAAAACAATGCAAACGACTGGATTACTTGCATCCCAAATATAGACAAGACCCTGGCCATCCTCCCAGATATTCAAACCCAAGAACTTCTCGCTGGGAGGTCCACTGCTTGTTTGCCAAAAAAATTAATTTTTTATACATTTGTTTTAGAAATTATATAAAACTTTAATTGTACTTAAAAATGTAGTTTTTAAACTCATAAAAGTATTTGGTAAGTTATTTATTTGTAGTTTTGGGGGTTATATTGTTTTTTTTTTTTTTTTAAATGTGCACGCAAAACCAACGGATAAAGGACAGGAAACGCTTTCTGTTATACATGATCCCAAAACGAATGAAGTCAATTTTACTTCCTTGATCTTTAACTCTGGCAAAATTTTCTGGCAGTCTCCATATCTCCATGTTACAACACGGCCTGGATGCCTAATTTCTGCAAAGAGCAGTATGACTAAGATAACCGCTTTAACGGCTTAGTGTATCAGAACCATCTTTATTAGATAAGAATAATAAGTAAAATAGCTAAACCGCATTCAGGGTGAAAAAAGTCCATACCCCGTTCTGCCACTGAATGAGCAAGCGGCCTAAACTAATGCTATAATGGGATAATAGTAGCCAGTTTGTTGGTTAATATTGTTTAAAACCGTATGTCCAATAACAGAAACTTTGGTATTACATTTGAAGACACCCCCCATGTGGACATTAATGCTAAAACCATGCTTTCCACAGTGTCACCTGCCTAAATACAGATGGGTGTAAAAACCCAGCTGGATTTGTTTATAGTGCTGTAAAAGCAGAGACACCCTGGAGGTTGTTGCTCCGTCACCCAGCAGAACAGCCAGCTTCAGATTTTATTACCAATGTTTTTGAACTACTGTTCGTCGTATTTCATTGAACCGAGCATCTTGCCAGAAATCTGTTATTCCGTGTTCTCTGTCACTTCAGGGTAAACCGTCTTCTTGATAAACAAGAAATAATTCACATGCTAATTGCGCTCATGACATTTGTTGGCACACAGTAGCTCACAAATGTGACTTTAAAGTTTTGGTCCCTCGAAAAGGTTAGTTTTTATTTTCTGACACTGACGAATCCACTGACCAATGTGTGGACTGAAGAAAGGTTGACTCTGTGTAAACAGCAGGTCAAGATAAACCCTGAAAGGAAGACTTTGGGAAGCGAGAGTGAAAGTCTTAATCTTGAGGTACACTGACAGGTGTGCCAACCGTCTGAAAGCTGTGTCATTGATTAGCCTTTCTGCTCTGGCTCTGTTTGCTTAGGTGTGATCAGCACTTTCTCAGCACTGGACCGGGAAGAAAAACCAGAGCACGTTATTGAGGTGGGCTCCCAAACTCATTATGGTTTATTGCACTGGGAAAACCATTTTTGACCATTTCTCATTTTGTTCACAAAATATTGTAGCATGTTTTTTTTCTTACTTTGTTCAGGTTAAATACACACCCATAAGTCTAAATGGCTGAATTCACAAGGCATTAAAACTAATTAAATAGTCTGACATTCCTTCTAACTGTTAAATATCAAAGGACATAAAGAACAAAGTTTTAAATTGTTATTACAAAGTATATACAGTATACAGTACAGGCCAAAAGTTTGGACACACCTTCTCATTCAATGCATTTTCTGTATTTTCACGACTATTTACAGTGTAGATTCTCACTGAAGACATCAAAACTATAAATACACACATGAGGAGTTATGTACTTAACAAAAAAAGGTGAAATAACTGAAACCACGTTTGATATTCTAGTTTCTTTAGTTTCTAGTTACTTCAATAGCCACCCTTTGCTCTGATTACTGCTTTGCACTCTGTTGGTATTCTAATTAATTATACAAATTAACCCTTATAGGCACAGCTGAAAACCATTTCAGGTGACTACCTCTTGAAACTCACTGAGAGAACGCCAACAGTGTGCAAAGCAGTAATCAGAGCAAAGGGTGGCTATTTTAAAGAAACTAGACTATGAAACTTGTTTTCAGTTAAGTACATAGCTCCTCATGTGTTCATTAATTTTACTGTACTATATATAGGCCTGTACTAAATATATGTATAGGGTTTAGACAATGAAATTGAAACCCCTGTAATTTTAGTGTGGTAGGTTTCATGGCTAAATTGGAGCAGCCTGGTGGCCAATCATCATTATTCAATAATGTCACATTGCAGCAGTAAGAGCAGAGTGTGATGGTTCAGTTAGCAGGATAAGAGCACAGTTTTGCTCCAAATATCACAATGCACACAACATTATGAGTGCAGAGTTCAAAAGTTGCTTTGATGAACATGAAAGTGAAGTTGAACATCTCCCATGACCTGCACACTCACCAGATCTAAATATTATTCAGA
>JAOUQT010037322.1:0-11232 GCA_025769995.1 Xyliphius kryptos
CTGCACGGATGGGCTAAATGCAGAGGACCAATTCCGCTGTGTGCAAACATAGTGGCAAAATGTATCACTTTCACTTTCACTTTAACTTATCAATAATTATCGATCCATATTAGTGTATTATTATACAAGAATGATGGTCAGGTGTCAATAAACCAGTTGGCTTTTTTATTTACATATGAATTTCTGTATACAACATATACATGCTACAACACATAGGAATTGAATGCTAACATCATAAATGAGCTAATCTAGGATGGAGCATGTAAAACTTTTTTCTGCTATAACCCTGCAGTTTTTTCTCCATATCCAACTAGTCTGTTCAGGTAGATCATCAATTTATTGTCTATCCATTAGTAAGACGTATAATTTATATCGGGTATCCTACAAAGCTGCATCCTAAACCCAATTCTGTCCCTCAAGAGTAAACAGCAAGAGAATGTTCCTTCATTTACAGGGATTGCAGTTCAACCTGTCAATTGAAATGATTATCTGCTTCTCCAAAACCTTCTGGTACACTTCTGCTACTACCAAGGGCAAGGACAGGCTACAGTGCATCATTTGCTCTGCTCTGCTAACCAGGTGATTGATGCCAACCTGCTGTGTCCTCAGGAAAGTTCACACCTAAACCCCCACCAGATAACCCATCACACCGCAGATATGTATCTTTAGTCCATCCTGACCTTATTCTCTTGAAACACCTGCTTATTATGCTAATTAACAACGTGAAGGAACTTACTGTAAACAAAAACAATGAGCCATAAGAATATATGGTAATGTTTTAAGGTTCATAGTTTATGTGTCAGTAGGGAACAGGACACCAGTACATGACTGAAGAGTGTTAACAGTCAGTACTGTTTATCAATAATTTAAAGAAAGTACAGAACCAAGAATGCACTGTATATACCTGCTTGGTGCACACAGATTGTTTTTCTCAGGGTTTTTGCAGGTAGCATATAGTCTTATTTAATTCTGTTCAATGCCTTTGTAAAAAAATCTAATGTCATAAACATTAACCACTACCAGCCTTCCAAAACACTACATGGATGATAATCTGGGTATGTATTAAATTAATGAATTTGAATGTGTTTAAATACCCTGCAGAAATCATTTTGAACCCTGTCAAATTCCTGCTTTGTACGACATACTTGTCCAATAGAAGGAATGATTTAGATTTCGATTCCATAGCTGAGGTAATTGTGCTGTAATTAACAACAAATTTTTGCCATTGTAATTTTTTTCCAGGAAAAAAATGGCTTTGGGAATCCATTTCTTCTTCATTCCCATTTCACCATTGTTTTCCCCTAGGGCTCTGTGGAATGAAGAGAATCCATCTTCGGCATTTAAAATGAGATCATTGTGTCATTATTGAATTATGAATATCATTTATATGCTCAGCATAAATCAGCACTTTGGGCTGTGTAAAGAAAAAATAACGTCAAAGGAAGCATATGATTTTTTGTTTGTTTTTAATATCAGAGTATCTGTGATGTTCGTTGCTTCATCCTTACATTAAACATTAGTAATATACTGTAATATTGTAAAGAAAAAAACAACATAAATAATACGTACGGGTTGAAGTTATACTGGTGTGGGATTATTGCTTATACCTCAAAGCTGATTATCTTCTACTTGTATACGAAGTACATATACACATACACTTAGTATGTGAATGTTTGTGTGTGCCAAATGATAGCATACCATTTAGGGATATCCCTGCCCTTGCTCCCAGAATTGCCGTGTGGACACTGTTTTGGAGTCTAGTCCCTGATAATCCAGTCCACATCAAAGTGTTGTCCATCTTGATTACTCGAGTTCTTCTACATCTTTTGGCCCCTTTCACAAGTCCTGTCATTACATTTCCTTCAATGCTGCCATGTTGGAGGTTTGTCACATGACCGTAGTAGCATAACTTGTGGGATTTGATGTGGTTCAGGAACCACATCTCTGTTATGGCCATATTGTGGACTTGCTCAGTGGACATAATCTTCCTCCCATAAGATCATAAACAACTTCCAGTGGCACTTGTAACTATAACAAGGAGTATGATTATTACTGTATATAGTAATATAGATAATTATACATTTATAACAATAAACTGCTGAATAGGTCACACATCTCTAATTTATGTAGACAAAAGCAGACCGACATCATAATCGTCAAGAGGTTTGTTTAAAATTGTGGCATGCAAAGAAGAAGCCATATGTCAACCTGTTCCAGGCGGCAAAACTTTTCCAGAATGGACTGAGACAAAATTGTTCTGTGGTTACCCCTGGAGATTTTGTACCACCACCACCAAAACCAAGATCATTATCTGCCTGAAGAATGCTTTGCCATGTATGTTTAAAATCAATAGAAAGTTGTTCTTTCTGTTCACACATGAGCAGCTCAATGTTATGTAAAAAACCCATATATGAATGTATACAATAAAAAAATCAATTTGCTCAGCGAGATTGCCTGCAATGTTTCAACATGGTCATGTCCCATTTCAGAGCAGGTCTCAGGGGCAAAATTTGGTCTCGAATACAGAAATAGCAGCACACGAGCAAAAAAACAAGCTAGAGAGAGTAATAAACTCTGTACCACTGAGAGCCAGGTTTGAGAGTGCTGACTACAACACATCATTCATGTAAACAATTCTAAAAATTTAAGAAATGTTTCTGTTCCTGAGAACAAATGGAACATGTGATTAAGTAAGCTCTGGGAACTAAAATAAAAATCTGGAGGTCTGTGTTAATCCAATTAAGAATTTGGTTTGTGTCTTGAATTACACACATTGGTCATTTTATTAGGTTAATCCGTTAACAGAAGTATATAATCAGCCAATTACATGGTCGCAATTAATGCATTTAATCATGTACAGGAGATAAAGACAACTTGCTAAAGTACAAATCTAGCATTGGGAAGAAATCGGGAGGAAACTTGATTTAAGTTACTTTGAACCTAGCATGGTTATTGGTACCAGAAGGTGCTAGCCTGAGTATTTCAGAAACTGCTGATCTACTTGGATTTTCAAAATACAACCATCTCCAGGTTTTAGAATGGTTCGAACAAGATAAAATATCCAGTAAGTGGCAGTTGTGTGGATGAAAATGCCTTGATGATGTGAGAGGTCAGAATACTCTCTCTCACCCAGTGGCGGTTCTACATAGAAATACTCTCCGGACGAGCTCCCGCCGAGCACCCCAAAGAGTGCCATCCCAAATATTTGTAGAAACAGCAGAGTTTTTAATTAAAACAATAAAAGTGAATTCAATTATTTAACTATTGCAATTATAACAAGAAACTCAATTTTTAATGTTCACAATCAAAACAACACTATATCTTATCAGAACCTAAATAGATATACACTATATTCATAAGTGGCAAATGTATACAATCAGATATATAAAAATGTAGCAAGAGCAGAGAACAACAATAACATCAATAATGTAAATTATTAAGAATAATATACAAACAAAATACAGAATACACCAATAACAGAAAACACAAACTAAAACCTGACCTTTCTTGCCTTCCTTGATACAAAATCATCATTAATGTCATCATATGATATCTGCTTCCCTATTAAGTGATTGATGCTTATCACAGCAAGGCCTGTGAGCCGTTCCTGAGATGTGGTTTACCCCCGGTACGATTTAATCAACTTTAGTATTGTAAATCTCCTTTCTGCTTGAAACACATTGATTGAAAGAGTAAATATCAAACTACCTAGAAATATGAACATAACGTCTACAGATGCTGGTCATAAAATTAAAATATCATGAAAAAGTTGATTTAATTTCATTTAATTTAATTTAATTTCCATAATTCCATTCAAAACTTATATATTATACGCATTATTTACACAGTAATATATTTCAAGTGATAATTTCTTTTAATTTGATGATGATAACTAACAAAAAAAGTGAATTGTGAAACAAAACCCCTTGAAAAATGTGGGGGGTTTTCACAAAGACTGGACTGCCACTGGAGTCTGTGCTTCAAGAACCACCATGCACAGACATATACAAGACATGGGTTTCAGCTGTTGCAATTCATGTGTCAAGCCATTCTTAAACAAAAGACAGCATCAGAAGCGTCTAAAGACAAAAGGGGCTTGACTGCTGCTGAGTGGTCCAAAGTTAAGTTCTCTAATAAAAGTAAATTTAGCAATTTCTTTGGAAATCAAGGTCCCAGAGTCTGGAAGCAGAGAGGAGAAACACTGAATTTATGTCACTTGAGGTCTAATTTAAATCTTACACGTGCATTGATGGTTTGGAGAGCCATGTCATCTGCTGGTTTTGGTCAACACTGTGTTTCCACTGTGTTTTGAGGGTCAATGCAGCTGTCTACCAAGAAGTTTTAGCACACCTTAAGATTTGTGCTGCTGACCAACTTTTGGGAGATGCTGATTTCATTTTCCAACACGAACTGGTACCTGCACCCAGCGCCAAAGCTACAAGTACCTGGTTTAAGGACCATGGTATCCCTGTTTTCAAGTGGCTAGCAAACTCACATGACCTTAACACTATAAAAAAAATCTTTGGGGTATTATGAAGAGAAAGATGCGATATGCCAGACCCAACACGGCAGTACAGCTGAAGGCCACTATCAGAGCAACCTTGGCTCTCATAACAGCTGAGCAGTGCCACATACTGATCGACTCCATGCCATGCCGCATTATAATCATCAAATCAAAAAAAATAAACACTTGAAATGTATCAGTCTGTGTTTAACAAATGTGTATAATATACAGTTTATTTGACACTCGAAAATCAACCGATTTCGAATGATCCCCCACTGTCACGTACGACCAGAAGTCGAGTCAACCTGTTCACCTGGGTGACCACATAATCGTTTGGTATAGAATTATTTTTATTAGCCATTTCACATAATTCATAAAAACATGCAAAATTATAGACCTGAATTTATAATAGTATGAATGAGATATGCGTTATATAAGGATTCACTAACGTATCGCACTATAAGCTCCCCACCCCCTTCCTCTTCTCAGCAGCTGCAGGGGATGCCAATTTGCCAATATCCCACACACACACACAGTGATATAAAAACCGTTTTGCGGCGCAGATGATTTTTTTTAAGTGTACGTGCCCCCCCACATGTCATGAAAAAAATGCTGCCCCAGGAGATAGCCCGGTTCGCCCGTGCCCAATACCTCCACTGCTCTCACCTGTACATATTAAGACTTTCACATTCTAGATAAAAAAAATATTTTAAAAATATAAATAATAATCATTGGTGGTCCGTAGGGTTTGATAGTAAAAATGATGAAAGTTAGTGACCAGCAGTTGTGCAGCATCGGATGACAATAGAGTCGTCTATTATATAAAGGTCAGTATGTGTTCAGTGTGATGACCAGGTAGGAAAAATTCTCCACATGACACTTGCTAGCAGTGTGACTAGATTCTAAATTCTAGAACAAGGCACAACATATTCTAATAGGCATCTGTGACTGTGTGTGTACGTTTGTGCGTGTGAACTTTATATCAAAAATCAGAAACAAAAAGTAGATAGAAACAGAGATGTGGACAAATGCTACAATGTAGCCTGTTAGCATGTACAGTAGATAGTACCAATACAAGCAGCTCGATGGAATCTGTTAGGTATTCGAGACGTCATTAATATGGACAGTTATGTTTTTGTTTAGTTTTTGTATTTATGCCATGGACTGATGTTTTTGTTTATGTTATAGTTCAGGTGTAGCGGTAGCTGCGAGTTCATGTTTTTGTTTATGGACACTTTTAAGTGTTTAGAGCGCCTATGTTATTTGTTATAGCCCAGTCATGGACACACCCCCTAGTCAGGCTGCACAGGTGTGTGCAATGCCTTGATGATTCGTGCCGGTATAAATTAAGGTTTGTATTCTGTTACCGGTGCTGATCGTTAAAAGTGAAAGTGTATGGGTTTTATTTTGCGGACGGTGGTGTAGAGAAAAGTAACTAAAGTAACGGACTTGTAACTGTTTATTCCAAAGTAAGTGTTTTGTGCTTTGTTCAGCGCTTTCGTGTTTTTAGATTTATCGCACATTCGCTGTTAGCTTTTGTTTTCAGTTTTTGTATAATGTCTTTTGTTTCTGATCTCATGCATTGCATGTCATATGATATTGGCGATGTCATGCGTCGCGAACATACCATGCAGCTCATGGCATCGTTGGATTCAGATGACATGGGATGCATGGATGAGTTTTTGCTTAATTTTAATTGTAAAAATAATTTTTCTCCATTTCCCACCCTTTGTCCATGGTATGGTTCAAGGATGGTTTTTTACCTCTTCCCACACGCCCACTTGCATTCCCAGTCTCTAAGCGCACTCCTGCCCTGAGAAGAGTATGCAAAAGAGAGGAGGATTGGGACGTGGTCGGGGGGTGCGCGTTATAGAATCGCAGAGACTTTGTTTTTAAAATGTTTTAATAAATCAAGAAATTATTTGTTTAGTTTTATTAAGTGGAATGTCTGAGGAAAAAATATTTAATATTTGTAGAAACTTTATAACAATTTAGCCAGCTAGCATGTAGCTATTTCAAAACTAGCAACTCGATGTATTCACTGACGTAATTTACATTCAAACACATTCCGAAATGTAAACAATTAATCTGCTTAATTGAGATTATGTTTAGGATTTCTAGATGATAACGATGCATATTAATCTAAAAAGAAGTATAAAAAGGTATCAATCCACCAATTTCCTCCCAGTAACATTTTAAATAAAAAAACACTACATTATCTCCACCCACATGTCCACATATGGCACAAGTATTTTGTCATTTTACGGCTGGGGGTTAGGAGTAAAAAAAGAATCCTAGACATATAGAAGACAATTTACAATTTATTTTAAAACATTCCATATATTATAAATAAAATTTGCCAAATGCCTTTTATTTTCAAAGACAGACGTCCTAAAATAAAAGGAGGCGGGGCTAGTAATAATAGGAATACGGTTGGAGTACAAAGTTTTCACAGCATCCACCTTTAACATTTTACCTCTCACAGGGAGCTAAAGATGCACAACCCCAAAAATGCAAACCTCATTATAGTGTAATGGAGTGAAAAAGAGAGAGATGCAGAAATAGAGATATTTAAAGAGAGAGAGATTGAGGGAGAGAATAAAGAGTGACTGGATACTAAAAAAGGAGTGTGTGAGCTAGTGAGAATACAGATGACACCAAAGGAGGAGAAAAAACGGTTCTGAATGAGATAAACAGAGAGAGGAAGAGAGAGGCAACCAGGATTCTTCTTTTTTGTCTTCTTTGTGGTTTAACGGCAATGAGCATTCTTCTCCTCTTCATTCTTCTTCCTCCTCTTTGTGGTTTGAAGTCAACCAGCATCCATCATCTTCTTCTTGTTCTTTGTGATTTAACATCAACCAGCATCCATCTTCTTTTTTGTGGTTTAATGGCAAATTCTTGTGTTTAGTTGTAATTTAACAACAACTGGCATCCTCCTCCTCTTTCTCACCCTGCTTCTGCTTCTTGCTCTTTTTTGTGGTTTAACGACGACCAACATCCATCTTCTTCATCTTTGTGGTTTGATGGCAACCAACATCCTCCCTCCTTCTTCTTCTTCATCTTTGTGGTTTATCGGCAACCAGCATCCATCTTTTTTTCATTAAATTCATTTCACTATCCTTTCTTTAGCTTCTTTTTATCTGGAGTTTAATGAAAGCCAGAATCCATTTTTGTTGCATCGCTGCCACCTTTTAGATATATTCGATCATTTCTGCTTTTTAATACATGTAAAGGGAATAAAACAATTTGGGACATAGCTGTAAGAGTAACTATTTTGAATTGCGCCGCCTTTCTAGGCACTATTACATAATTAGCATAAGGATGAGCATTACCCATAATGCATGTTTTCTCTGTTCGATTCTACAATAGGTTGTGATAACAGTATTTTATTTGGTAGAATTAGACCTAGTATTTTCACTGACGGCTCTAACACCCAGCTTAGGGTTAATAAGCAGAAAATCCCTTCAACACCTCAGTCTTGGTCTCTTCTTATTAGTTTTTTTTTTCCCCCTATCTGTTATGAGCTGATTAACATAAACCCCGACTCTCTTCTCTCCACAGAAGCACTAAAGGAAGCTTGGGGGATAAAAATACACTCAAAGATTTCCACTCATGTGCCACTTTAATTGGCTCATTCTCTGTATCTGGACTTATGTACGGGTCAGTGTGAATCGAAAATAACCCTCTGAGCACAGCTTGAACAACTTATTATCATTATTATTTTTATTGCTCCAGAGTTAATCATTTTAAAGCAAACAATAACAATAAGGCAGATGAGGCAGCTGTGGTAAGCCCAAAATGTCCCTGGTTTGATCCCTGCTTCGGCAAGTAACATTAACAGCTGTGGTGCCATGGATTAAGGCACCCAACCCTGCTTCAGTATGGGGTAGCATACTCCTACGGGTATATTTGCATTAATTCGTTTATTTTGTACTCCTAGTTTTAGGGTCGGTCGATGACCACCCGGCAACTCTGGGCACAAGGATGGGAACAACCCTAGATAGGGCACACAATCACACATACATTCGTGGGCAAATTATAGACAAATTATTCATGTCTTTGGAATGCAGGCGAAAACCTGAGTACCCAGAGAACCCAGGATCTTCTTGCAGCACTATTCTTTGCGCCGCTGTGCTGCGGATGGGTTACATGCAAAGGAGAAATTTCCTACGCAGTTTCATACAATATCAATTATTAGGGATTAATTATCCAAGCTCCAACAAAGCTGGAACCCTATAATTAAAACATATAAACCTTACATACATGAATCTTAGTAGAATGTGTGTTTGACTGTGTGTGAGTTGCTAGGTGGACATCGTCTGGCCCGCAACCAAATCTGGATTATTATGGATGGATGGATGAATATCTATAATCTGCCTATTCATATATATTTTTGCTGATTATTTTATAGAATAAACTTTTTACATAATGATAGCGTTTATTCGCCCAGTTATACTGTCAGACACGGAAAAAATATAGGTATCGGGAATAAATAACAGGAAATATCCTCCACACTTCGTTGGAGTGCAACACTTACATCTAGCGGCGGAAAGCAGAACCGCTACTAAAATTTTAATCGATTTCTACCATTTTTTTTTTATCTTTCGGCTTTTTCCCTGTCACCAGGGGTCGCCACAGCGAGTTCCTCGCATTAGGAGCTGGCACATGTTTTACGCCGGATGCCCTTCCTGACGCAACCCTCACCCTTTCGGGCTTAGGACCAGACAATTTAACTTCTTTAATTTACTTAGAATGACAATTTAGCATTTCCAATTTACCTAACATGCATGTCTTTGGCCTGGAGGAAACCAGAGAAAACCCACGCGAACACGAGGAGAACAAGCAAACTCCACACAGAAATTCTCAGGTCGCCCCACCCGGGGATCGAACCTGGGTCCTCTTGCTGTGAGGCCACAGCACTATCCACTGCGCCGCCTCACTTGTACATAATATGAAAACTAAATAACTGAATAAATAAAGAGGTTAAAGAAAGGTCAAACCAGTTTCACCTCCATGTCCACGCCTGATCAACAACAAGTGCGAATCTGAACTTGACAACATAAAGTGTGAAGCTGGACTGATTCTGACAGAAAAGACAGTGTAGCAGTGGATTATGTGGCAAATTATTTGTCCTTGTGAGGACAAGGATTCACATCTGATGACGAAATGAAGACAGCGGTGCATTCTTCTTTCACATCCTACCCAAACGTTTTTAATGTGAAGACATATGACACGTCTTGTTGGGTACAGATAAGCAGAGATATTAACTCCAACAATGATGTATTAAATGATGTATTAAATTCTACAGACAAAGTGCTGGTCCTTTTTTATTTGGACTTACCCTCGTAACATCATATTTCTTACCTCTTCCACCTCAATGTCCGTATAATCGATCTCTTCGAAAGGATACCCAGGAGGCGTCTCCAGCATTTCTGCCGACGGGACAGACATCGCAAGCCCGGCTAGCTAGCTAACTCCAAGCTTCAAAATGATAGGAAATAAAGGCGATTTCTTAAAGCGTGGGACATTCAGTATTTAGTAAAAATGAATTCCTCTCAAAGAACAGCAAATGCGTGTACTTCCGGGAAGTGCATCACACACTGAGTGATTCTGCAGCAACTTTGGAAAGTTAGCTAGCTAAGAGGCTAGCGTTAGCGGTGCCGGGCTAACCCGAGTACTATTCTGAGGAAAGAGTGAATGTAGTGACACTGATGTTACCTGCCCCAAATAACGCGTTTAAAGGCAGACGGTGAACTTTTGTACAGTATCCACAATCTAAATAAAAGCACTGCCTGTTGTATACCGTTAGCTGGTACTTAGCTAGGCCCCTTAGCTTAGTTTAGCGCAGCTTAGCTGTACTAAGGATGAACACAGGCTCCCCAGACAATGGCTTTTTTTTAATTTGAAACACGTCTCATACGTGTCCACGTCACACCGCCACACGTCCTCACATCCATCACACGCAATCTTCATGTCGTCTCATCCATGACGGTCTTATTGTTTGTGTTTTCGATGTACAGGCGGCTTCTCAAGAGCTCCAGGAAGTGTGCATGCGTGCGCACTGCCGCGCTGCCTGTACGGCGATGTATATGGCCGTATCGCAAAATTACAAACTAGTTCCAAAATAGTGCACTAGATAGTGTGTATAAGCCTTGATTTTACTCTAGGTGTAGTGGTCGTGCGTAGGTGTGTATTGTGCGGTTGAGTTGTTGACCTGAGCTTGTTCCAGTTTCAGTAAGTCTGATGATTTCGGAGTTTAGGTGAACGCATTAACAATAATACAACGACACACAAAATAATAATAATAATAACAACAACAACAACAATAATAATAATAATAATAATAATAATAATAATAATAATAACAATAACAACAATAATAATAACAACAATAGATAGATAAATAAATAGATGCACAAAAATAACAAAAAATAAACAAATAACAAAACTAAAGAAAAGCAGAAAATATTAATTTGTTTATATTCATAACAACAAACAACAATAACAACAACTAATAATAATGATAATAACAGAAACAACGAATCAATTATTATTTATTTATAACAAACTATTAAAATAATAATAATAATAATATCAATAATATTATATACATGATAATAATATAAAAATGTTAATAATATAATAATAACAACAACGATAATAAGAATAATAATAATTCTGCGTAATTTGCTAGGTTAATGCTAGGTTAATTGATGTCTCTACTGTGG
>JAOUQT010037336.1:0-11231 GCA_025769995.1 Xyliphius kryptos
AGGGAGGCTCAGAATCCATGGAACCTACAGGAGATTAAACAAGTGTGATTATTAGATTCCTATTATAGGAATTGGATGTTTTATTAAATGCAGTAAATGATTAAATCACAACGGGTGCATTACGATGGAGTTTAGGGTCTTAAACAGAGGAATACAGTAGAGATCTGATGTATTCTGTAGAACATTGCTGAGTCAGCACTAAAGGCAGCTGTGTTTAAAAAGAGGAATGTGCTTTAGCTCATTCTGTATTTAATACCATGTTACAGGGACAATAGAAAACAAAAACGAAATCCTTAAAAAAAAAAAAAAAAAAGAGGAATTGGAGTTACAGAGAAAAGGTCGGCGCTGATATATAGGCATGAAATATATAAGGTTTTAGTGGATGCTGGATCGATTGCACAGTATTATATAAAGCTGCTGCTTTATTGGCATAATAACCCGAAACCTTCTGCCCCAAATAAAAAAATAACACTTGTGCAGAACCAATTCACTCACTATATGTGCAATACATTGTTGCTGTGAAATTTGTTGTCTTTGCGTTGCATATATGTACACACTAGTGGAACTCCTGTGCTGCGCTACAGTGGAGAAATGAACAACAATGTGAAAATGGAGAGTAGATTTTTGAATGAGTGATGGCTTTGGAGTTTATCTATTTAGAATAAATGTATTATTATAGAGTTCAGCACATTCGCCTCTCAGCGCTGGGGGGTTCCCGATCTGGGTGGAGTTTCCATGTCCTCCCCGTGTCCGCGTGGGTTTTCTCCGGTTTCCTTCTACAGTCCAAAAACATGGATTCCAGGTAAATTGAATGCTCTAAATTGCCAGGTATAGTGTGTGTGTGTGTTTGTGTGAGTGAGTGTGTGCCCAGTGATGGACTGGCGCCCTGTCCTGGATGCATCTGCCCAGCGCCCAGATGTTCTCCCCTGGATGGGCATGGGAAACGATAGGAGTACAGGAAGTGTAAGATATAATGTATTATTATAGAGTGAGGTATGTGGCGATAAAAAAAATCTGAAATGAATATGTGGCTCTATAATTGTGACTACATTGTCCATGCGGTTGCATCTTTATGTAAATTTTATCAGTATGTAAAGAAACAAAGGAATGACGGAGCCAAGTTTCAGCTTTCTAGGTATTCACGAACACCTCCATCTGAGGTATTGCATTTGATGGCGAAGGGGAATGAACGACCAACCGTAGGAAAGCAAAAACTCGTTAATTTTTCCATAGAAAATCGTAATGCCAATCGCAATGCTAACTTCACCCTTGTAGGTACTCGCTAAGTGGGAGAATTATTGATGAGTCAGTGAGGGCATTTCTATAGTATTACATACACATATTATATATTCGATGTATCTTTTTTGACTTCCTCACTTTATGTTCCTGTGCTGCAAACATTTTTATACGTATTTATCTTATAACAAAACGGTCTTGACTGATGGACTGCATTCAGTTATTAACAGATTGTGTACATTTTGGGAGCGATCACCTTGCTGATCCGCAGGATAAACCCTGCAGGCCTGTGTTGTGCCACTGGTGCAGCTCTCTTCATAACCAGGGTCATGCTGTTCTTCTTTGATAGCCAGCCTTTTAGCATCATCTGTAATCAACCAATCAGGTTTGTTATCTTAATATCACACAATAGATGTTATTGATTTTACACATATATATCTGCATTAATAACTGCAGGATCTGAATATAACTTTGATATTTACATCTACTATCTTCATTTTTCTTTTTTTTTTGAGGTGTGTAACAGGTGAGACATTGTCACAGTCAGCGAGAGAAGAAATCTTAACACGTAAACACAATCTGACATCCACCGGACATCTAGTCCCACCGTATCTAATTAAACCCCCTTATACTTCCCCTTTCACACCCTCCCCCCACCCCACCAAGTAAAAATGAAAGATATGGGAGGGTCCACGGTGCATGAAAAGAATCATGAGATCCCTTTAGGGAAAATCTTATCTGTTCCAGTTTGATACAAGTCAAAACTCCTTGACTAACAGTCAACGGTTGAGTATGTTTTCTTTTGAGCAGGATGGTGTGTCTAGCCAACAATGTGGAGAAGGCCAAAGCGTTCTGTAACACGACCCATATTGATAGTTGAGACAATATCGCAGGGCGTCTAAGGGTTGGGATCTAAGTCCAGGTTCATTACATTTAGTTATTTAGCTGATGATGGGATTAAGTATCCCAGTTGGGATCAGAACACAGGGTTGATGCAGCACCATGTGCGAATTTTTTTTATTGTCATTATTTACATTTTCTGAGAAAAACAAAAAGGCCAAGAAGGCAAAAATTCCACCAGGATATGTAAACCTTCGAGCGCAACTGTGATTTCCTCTGTTACCTTTAGCCATGTCTAAATCGAATGTGTACTGCGTCTCCTGAATCTCCTGGCTGTGCACCACACCCCTCAGCTGATCCCGGAGCTCCTTCAGCTTTATATAGAAATGGACTTTGTCCTGAGCGCGAGGGAACTGAGCGCAGCGCGGACTGGAGGACGGCATCAGGTAACAGACCTGCACAGGTGTGAAACACAGCACAGATTTTTTTAATGATGGTAAAACCAGACTTCACCAGTGAGAGTAAAAGTCCAGAAGTCCTACTGTTTCTGTCTCGGGAACTTTGTAGGGCTGTAGTCCAAATTCTAAATTCTTGGCTTTAACTCCAAAAATTTCCTTACAGAATATTTCATAGATGCCTGAAAGGGAAATGGGTATTTTAAAGTGGGATGGGGGCGGGGCGTCTGATCTGGACAGGGAATCCATTCTAATTAAAGTCCCCACCTTTTCCATTGAAGGCTGCGATTCGCGGTTTAAACTTTTGGAGCTTTTCCAGAAGTTGCTTGCCTCCTTCTCGAATCTCCTTACTGTAAAATATCAAAGACAGAACCAATACGTAAATTATTTTGCTTATAATGCCGAAATATAAACACATACAGGGTGGCTCACGAAAAAGCAGCCCTCCTCATTTATCCAGGCATATGAGGCGGGCTGCTTTTTCGTGGGCCACCCTGTACAAATCACCAGTCAACTTTTTTTTTACATGCACAAATCTCATAGGTCATAGGCCCAGATTTTGGTGTGAAGTTTTGTATGTTCTCCACATCTCCACACTGTGAATGAACATGTGCAGCTGCCCTGTGATGCATTTGCACCCTGGTGACCCGTACAAGGTACTTTTCCAATTCAACCCATTTTGGAAAATGATGCAAATCCTAAAATCAGTATTTGATGTTTTTAAAAAACAAACCAAAAAAAACCCCTGCAGTTTAATGTTCTTACTTTGAGAGGTCCTTGCTCCCAGGTGTCGTCCGTTCCACCATATTGGTGAAACCGATACCATATTTTTCAGGAAGGCTCTGATCGTGCATGTAGTTCAGCTGCTCGTCGGTGAACCCTGATAAAAACAGGCACTTCCCTGTGAGACAGGACACACAGCATTACATCACACAGGTGTGTACAGGGCTTCCTCTTGAAAAACAATAAGTCTGATGATGCGTACAAAAGTGGTTTCCTGGATTCGGGTAATGCCGTCCTTTGTAAGCTGATATCAGGCCGGGATTAATACCAATCTGCAAAATAAGAAAGAAGCAATTCAGGAGAGGTACTATGGTGCAATGGGAAGCACTGCTACCTAACCGCAAGAGGGTCCTGGGTCCGATTCAAAAGGTGGGCAGCCTGGATCCTGTATGATTACTGTATATCTGCAGGGGTTCCTAAAGGTTCAGCCCAAAGTTACATTTTAACAATACAAAATGACCTTTAGTGTGTCTGCTTGAAAGAAAAAGAAACTTAAGGAAGTTGTAGGCTTGCGGTTGAGAAACCAGTCTTGCAACCTGAAGGCACCCGGTTCGATTCACACCTAACCCAATTGCACGCCGGGCGCTAATTACAAAGCTGCCCACCGCTCCAGACACGTGAAGACTTACTATGAGAATGTCCAGATGGTAAGTAATGATATCAGGCAGTTTTTTGGCCATGACCTCTTCCACAGACATGCCATTAAATCTGTCCAGTGTCCGTTTGGGTTTTTTTACGTTGTCTTTAGCGTCAGTCTGTCCCTCTGCACCGGTTTTTGGTTTCGCTGGTCGTCCTCGCTTCTTCCCTTTCTCAGGAGTCGGGGGAAGAGCTGCAAATAATAATAATAATAACAGATGAAGCCCTTTTCCAAACTGCCATAAAACGTCTTCATCCTGACTGTGCCATCTTTCTGTGCCGTTGGTGTGAATACCTGTGGGCTGAACAGGGAGATGGTAAACTTCACTGGTTTGCACTGGAGGTTCTGTATGACCTGACAAATCCTCCATGAATCCATAATCTCCAGGTTCCTCTTTGTATTGAAATGAATTAGCCATGGGGGTGTACTGCGGGACCGACTCGGGTGGAAACTGCGGCTGTGTGGAGTAGTACCTGAGAGAGAGAGAGAAACCACAGAGAAACGTAAATAATAAAAGTCATTTATACTATTAAATATATACACACACACATTCATTTTTTTGCACAGTATTCATTGTTGCATTACAGTGCTGACCTCATCTGAAAGAGGATTAAATTGCATGTTATTGTTGGTATGTACTGGCTACTGGCTGTAGATTTTTTCTTAAAAATCATTTTAAGATTTGTAACCCCCTGGGTAATAAAGGGTGAAATTGAAAAATTGAGTTGCTTTTTCTTACCAGTGCTGATAGGAATCCATGGCATCCCCCTGGAATTCATACTGCCTTTCTTCCATCGGTGCTGGACCTTTTAGAAGAATAACAATTAATGCCCCATAATTTATAATTATGATCTTTTGGGGGTTTATGGACACTATTTAAGAGTTATTCACATTATAGTTATGTTACACTGATTTAAATTTGTATCTAAGTCATTAACACTATATTATGGGATGTAATGAGTGTTTTTTGAATCATTTTGCGCTTCATGTCAACTAAATATCGCGATACTTCTCACGTGCAGTGTAAATATTACTTATCGCGATATATCATCATTACATTAAACATACATAAACAAGAATACATAAAACCAAACTTATTGGTTCGAACAAATATTTATCGTTTTGCTCGTTTCCTATTATGGTATATAAAATAAATCCCATCTAAATACAGAGAGATGTTATTGTAACACTGCTAGCAGACATTCAACAAAAAACACGGAATAAAACCTCGAGATTTTTAAAACCGTTTGTTTAAAATAGACTCACCTGTCAGACAGAAGACTTATTCATAAAACTCGTTAATTATTAAAGCGAGCATTAAGACAAAACTGCATCGTTTGAGGAACAGTATTAATACTTCATCACTTAAACAAAGCCGAGTGTTTTGACATTTCAAAATTAAAGCCCCTTTCGTAAGATTGTTTTTTGCAATAACTAATGTTATTTCGTCGGTGCATATTTAAGGTACTGAAACTGGTACTTTCGCTTCATAAATAATATGCTTATTTTTTAGCGTTTAATTCACAAAACCCTCTGAATTTACACAATCTGTGTGTTTTTTTGTGGTTTTAAAATAAATATCTTTAGTATGAACTACACCTTTTGGGACGTGCCTTTAAAATTATAAGTCATTATTTTTGGTCATGTTTAATTATATATAGGGTTAGGGTTATATATATTTGACTGGCAGACGCAAAAAGACAATAATAATAATAGTACCGCTACGAAGCACTGCAAAGCGTCAAATGGCTTTTATTTTGACATAGTTCGTAGGATGGCAAGCAACTTGGGCCAATTGTTCACATGCTGCGTTTTTGTAATACATCTTGTATAAACCAACAAAATCGAAATGTAAAGTAACACTTAACTTTACGGATTAAATACAGATCGAGTTTTAAGGTTTGTACGTTTCCACATGCGTTTTAATTATTCAGGATAACGTCTTTTTTATTATAAGTAAATGATTCACATTGATCTCTACGTTGCTAGTTAAGTAAGGTTAGTAAAAAATCACCCAGTTTTTGTTTAAAGACAAAAGAAGTTGCTTAATAGCTTTTATATTTGTTGCCTCTTTCTCAGTTTGTCTGCAGACACTTTGAAAACAGTGTCACTGCAATAAGAGATTAGAGGTCATGCTGCAGAAAATTATGTTCTTCGTATTCTTCTGTTTTATAGAATAAAAATAACAAGACAACAAAATAACTTTGAGGGTTTTTGTGCAGTTGATCAACACACTGAGTTTCTTATTTTTATTTAGTATAATACTGTTTCTCTTCCAGGTTCAGCACTTTTAAATCCCTGTTTTGTTCTTCTGGTGATCACCATGCCAGCTGGCGTGTCGTGGCCCAGATACCTGAGGATGTTGGGTGCCAGCATGTTGTCCATGTTTGCCGGGGCTCAGCTCGTCCATCAGTATTACAGACCGGACCTGGTAGGATCTGATCTGTGTGAAACAGTCAGCTTCAGCGACGTGGAAACCAACACACAGTGTTTTCTGTGAACTGATTCAAGATCTGTTCTCTTACAGACCATCCCTGCTGTTCCTCCGAAGCCCGGAGATCTGAAGACGGAACTTCTGGGATTAAAAACTCAGCAGATGACCTCACAGGAGCACTGACCCAGTCGGTGTATGATCTGTGTGTGAAAATGGATTTAATCATGTATATATGTTACACGTGTTTGTGGTTGGTTGTGTAAATTCTTAAATAAAACAATAATTGATATAAATTGATGTGTGTGGGGGGGGGGGGGGCATCAGATCAGATCAGATTGGCTGACGCATTTATCCGAAGCGACTTATGACTTGACGCTTTTTGGGGTCAGAGTACAGGGTCAGTCATGATACAGGCCTCCTGGAGAAATGAGAGTTAAGGGCCTCGCTCAAGGGCCCACGTCGGTGGAATTGGGATTTAAACTCATGACCTTCAGATTGCTAGAACAACACCCTAACCACGAAGTTATCACACCTGCTGTACTTACAGAGGAATTTGTCCTCCACATTTTAACTCCTCTGTGCTGAAACACACACATATATCCACACACTGAGTGGAGTGAGCACACATACCCAGAGTGGTGGGCAGTTTTACAGCTTTAAATTGCCCCTATAATCTGTGTGAGTGAGAGTGTGCCCAGCGATGGATTGGCGCCCTGTCCTGGGTGTATCTGCCCAGTGCTTAAATAGTTCTTTCCTGGATGGGCATGGGGAACTCCCACCGCGACCCTCATAAAGAAATAAGCGGAATGAATTAATGAATTTTAAACCAAATATATCATGTCGACGGAGGACCAAGGCTTTTATTTTGAAATCATGACCAAAAGCGGAAAACGGCGCTGTAAATAAAGACCTGGCAACCCGAGCTGTCAGGTTAACGCTCCCTCATGTCTCTCTGTGCTGCTCCACCATGCCGACCTTGTCTCTTCCCCTGTCCCGCTTCATTATCTGCAGCAGAGGCGTCAGAAGGGGCTTTATTAGCAGTAAGGCTTTGTATTCGGGAGGTAGATGGCGCCCCGCGTCCTGTCTCCCGGTCCCGCCGGGGGGACGGAGGGTCCCCATGGGGGGCATGTGCACCGTGGGGAGCCCAATCGACTGGCTATGGTCTGTTTACAAGCAAACGAAGCAGCAGACTGAAGGTAAAACTGATAATATAACATGATGGATTCATAATGTATAGAATATCAGATCTATAGAGTGGAGGAGATCCAGATCTGAGTCTGTGTTTATTATTCATTCAGTGACATTTTCTCTATTTTATATTACGGTCATCATCTCTGCTCCCTGTAGGTGAACTCTGTAGTAATCCATTTATTATAGTGCGTGATAATCAGAACCCCAGGTATTATTATGATTTAGGTGGTGGATGATTCTCGGCACTGCAGTGACCCTGACCTGGTGGTGGTGTTCGTCCTCCTCTAATCTGTCATCAGTGCCCACAGCATGCTGCTGGACACGCCGTTGCCAAGGAAAATGGCTATTGACTGTCCTAAAATTCGCCAAATTTGCGTAACCGTACAAGAATAAACATTGTGCGACAGAAAAAAGTGAGTTAATGTTCAATCAATGAACGTTTGATTTTGAAATAAGCCGTCGCGTCTTAAAATGACTTTAATGGTTCGTCAAACCCCGAATCACATAATCTATTTCTATGCAAATGACATGAATCAATTTTGTTATTTATCTAGATGTTTAGCTTTTTACATAGAGACACACACTGTGGACATGACACTGTGGAAGATAAATGCATTTATATTTACATCCCCCTCTGCCATTAGGGGGCAGGGTCAGTGGTAGCTTTGGGCATGCGCAGTTTAGTTGCAGCGTTGACGTGGAGCGATGTGGGTCTCTCTGACGGTGCGACTGAGCACTGAGGGTGTTGTGGAACGGGGCTGACGGCAGAAGCTGAAGAACGTGTCCCAGAAAGACCAATGACACCAAAAAATCGCTAGATTTGAAAAAAAAAGTCGCCAAACGGTCTAAAAAGCCGCTAAGTAATGCTGAGAATTGTCCACCACCCAAATCATAGCTGCTCTTTGGAAGAGGGGTCTTGGGCATTAGAGAACAGCATGCGTTACTCAGGTGTGTAGCCTTTGATCTTTAAACCAGCAGAACTTCAAAGCCGTGGTTATGATATTAACACCACCTCAGGCTTTCTTTTACAACCACCGTGACTGTAGAGGGTCCGGAAGAACCTGCAAAGAGTCCGTGGAACCGACTGTGCTGTATTCATTTTGTCTCAGATTTAATTCCCATGATCTCAAACAAGTCCGTGAATCCGGACACCATTTTTGCCAACAATGAGATGAGTCTGCAGGACATCGAGATCTACGGCTTCGACTACGACTACACGCTGGCCTTCTACTCCAGCCACCTCCATACGCTGATCTTTAGCATTGCTCGAGATATACTCATCCAGCAGCACAGGGTAAGGGTCCGAAAAGAGTCCAAAAAGCAACTTTCTGCACATCGTAGTCAGTACAGATTTTTCCTGATGTTGTTCCTTTTTTTTAGTATCCAGAAGGACTGAAGGATTATAACTACATCCCTGATTTTGTGGTTCGGGGGCTGCATTATGATGTTCAGAAGGTGGGTGGCGTGTCATGTGATCTGTAATTCTTTGTTAAAGTCTTTGATCTCACAGCTTCTCCTGGGTTTAGGCATTACTGATGAAGATCGATGCATTCCATTACATCCAACTGGGAACGGTTTACAGGTACGTGGGCTTACTGATGATTCTCCTGATGCACACATATATAATGTAAAGAATAACCTGTGCGTGTTCCTGTAGGGGTCTTTATCCTGTACCTGACAAAGAAGTCATAGCGATGTATGAAGGAAGCCATGTTCCTCTGGAGATCATGAGTGACTTTTATGGAAAGGTTAGTGATTTTTACTGAAGAGCATTCGTGATGTCAGACACTTAACCGTTTTGGGAGTGAGAACAAGGGATGGGGTTGGGTTTGGGGAATGGAGTCGAGTTTGGAGGATGAAGTCGGGTTTGGGCTATGGGGTCAGTGGATGGGAAGGGGGTTGGGTGATGGGAACAGTGTTGGAGAATCGGGTGAGGGATGGGGATTGAAGTCGAGGTTGATGGTTGGGGGATAGAGTCGGGGATGGGGAATGGGGTCGGGTTGAGAATGGGGTCAAGGTTGAAGATGGGGTCGAAGTTGGGATTGGGGAATATAGTCGAGGTTGGGAATGGGGTTTGGGGATAGGGTCGGGGTTGATAGGGTTGGGAATGGGGCTTAGGGATGGGGTCAACATTGGGGTAAGAACATTATGTAGCTCCAGCCACGATAGCCAACCTCTAATTGAAGAAAATTACAGCAACTTACTCTGTTTTTAAGTCTCAGCATCGTCTGGTGCACCCATCACTGCACACACAGCAGCCAACCGCCATCAGCCACCTCACAAGCACGTAATGATGTCAGATTGAACTCACTGCCGAATCAGTGAATACTGTCTGGTGTCAGCAGGATGTAACAATCATCCAGTCGGTCTTTCCCAAAACCTATAATTTCTAGAGTTCTCATGGACACACTATGAAACAGTTCATGGACATCTTCTCGCTGCCTGAGATGACTCTGCTTTCATGTGTCAACGATTACTTCATGAAGCACAACATCGACTACGAGCCTGTGCATCTCTACAAAGATGTCAAGGTTAGAACCCATGTTTACTCTTCACATTGCACACACTAGATAAACATATTAATATCTCTGTGTGTGAGCTGCAGATTTCCCAAAGCTGAAGAAACCATGTCTGGTACATTGATAACTGTCATGGCTTTAAATGCAGCAGAACTTTGCAGTTCTCTAATTTTAGACTGGCACTTCTCCCAGCACCATACGCTCCGTCGGAGTTGAAAGATGATCCTGTGGAGCTGACGGACGGCTGATCACAGGTCCTCCTGTCACGTTGGGAGAGTGTGACTGGAGTGTTTTAAAGCTTTTATATTCCTTGTATTCATGTTTAATCTGTCATCCTGTGATTCATATCCTCAGCATCTTTCTGCCTTACTAACTTGGTCTCCATAACGTTCTAGCTGTCCTGTTCCTCTTGAGAACTTATCCTCATCACTCAATGACAATCTGTTCCTTTAATAGAATAAAATACTTAGATCTGTCCGTGTGTCTGAGGGAAATGAATTACATGACGCACAGATGGCTGTTGATCCTGATCATGGGTTCTGTTTTAATGACTTACATTTTGTACCTGGTGTATTTTTGCTTGGCTTTCAGGAGGCCATCAGAGACGTGCACGTGAAGGGGATCATGTATCGAGCTGTGGAGGCAGACATCGGTAACTTTTAAAGGGTTTACTTTGATGTTTATTATACTGTCCCTGATAAAAGTCCTGTGCATGAGGATATAATAACTGAAAATGGTATATAACTGTATTTGTGCAACTGGGTGCAAAATGAAACTGTCCAAAGTGTCCTGATGTCCACAGCTGGGTAATGCCCACGTTTTTGCAAAGACAAAAGTCTTGTCATGTCTTTAAATGATTCAAATAATAACATATAAGAGCGCCACCCGGAATTAATAAGGTCATTAACACATTCCCAAGTGTGTATAAAAAAAAGCCCAGCACAGCAGACTTTCATGTAAAGTGCAACCTGACCTCTGAAAACATGCCAAAGATTCAACCACCAACCATAGTGCTGGTCAGAAAGTCTTAGAAGACCAAGACCAATGTTAACAGTTCAGTTTAATTTACTGGTCACTATTAACAATTGTTTTTTTTATATTTTAATGATTTTTTTATGTTTTTATTGCACTCATTC
>JAOUQT010037345.1:0-11231 GCA_025769995.1 Xyliphius kryptos
GGGGAGGACATGGAAACTCCACCCAGATCGGGATTCGAACCAGGAACCCCCAGCGCTGAGAGGCGAACATGCTAACCTCTAAGCCACCCGCATGTGGTACATGAGACAAAAATTTTATTGGGGCTCACGGACCTCGTTTTACCCTATAAGGAAGTTACAATAAGGAATAAGATATAAATACAATTTAGATGTGCAAATATAGAATATACAACTATAATTCTACATTATGTTTTTGCACATTTACATTGTATTTATCTTTTAGGAGTATAAATGCTGATTTAATTGGATTTAATTGTTAATACAAATGTAGTATTTTTAAAAAAAGTGTAGTATTTATTACATTTATGAGTACTTTTTTTTATACTTTATTGCAGCTTGTCTACTGATACTAAAACCTTCTTTTTTTTTTTAAATCGTTTTTTCATAGTTCATGTTTCCTCGAGTTAAATGGCCACCAAGCGCCAAAAAACCTTTACAAAGAGCCGCTTAATTGTTTGAAAGCAGGTGCCAGTAGAATGACAATAGAGACAATAGAGAAGATAAATGGCAGCAGGTCAGAGGAAATCCTTAGGGAACGTCTGTTGCCCTACCACAAAAGGACAAGCTTACAGAATGTATTTTATAAATACAGACATGATTGAATCTGTTTCAGGAGTCATTGCGAGACATCCCATGTACTTTCCATACTTGAAAAAGTTTCTGACCGCTGAAGCGGTGGAGAAATACTTCCAGCACCTGATTAAGGAGAACCCCACAGACCTGCCCTCGGTGACTCGGTAAGGAACCAGTCAGGTAGCCATTACATTCACCACCTGTGTTTTCTCAAACCTTATGTTTGCCTCCAGTGAACATTGTCCTCCATGCATTCTATTTCAAAGAGTTTAAAGAACGAATCAATTTGTCTAATTGTGTATTGTTTATTCAGAATGCTTTATCTGTGTTAACTTGTAATCATTAACAGAATGTCTCAGACAGTAGTTTATTCGCAGTATGATGATAAAAAATATAGGATTTGAATGCAGCAATGGCACAGACTATGCCACAGATCTATGATAAAAGTCATCTATTTTGCCTGCTGTGCTTGCAGAGGAATTTGTCTTCCAAATATAACCCATCTGTGCAGGGAAACACACACATACACACTGATTCAAGTGAGCACATGTGCCCGGACCGGTTTGGGTTTGGGTGCCTTGCTCAAGGGCGCGACAGCCATAGTACTTGGTGGGATCGGGAATCAAACCAAGGCGTTTTTTGTTTTTTTTTCTTTCCCCCAACCACAAGCCCTACGTCTTCTATGCAGAGAGAAAATTCAATTTGTAATAAATTGCTGTAGATACAATCGCACACACAACAATCATGTTTTTGGACTGGAAGGAAAACGGCAAACCCGGAGGAAACCCACGCGGACACGGGGAGGACATGGAAACTTCACCCAGATCGGGATTCAAACCTAATCTTAGCCTTGCCACTAAATAGTGTGGTGCCCAAGCCACAGGTGGTATTTTTACTAACTGGCACAAAGTTCCTGACTGGTACAATACGAAAGGAACGTACACTGATTCTTAATTACATCCTAAAGCGTTATAAGGATGTTATTTTCGTTTATAAAATGGGTAGTTGCGGCCCTTAAATCTGATTGGCTGAGCTTTTTATCCAACCGTGACATTATTGACAATAACACACACCTATGAGTGCGTCACATTTGTGTCAATGCGCGATATACAGTACCAATATTTTCAGTTTTTTAATAAACTGTATTCTGTAATTCGGCCAGTAGATGGCATTGTTTGATTGTTAAAAAAACGGAAACCTGTTACCTAGCAATCAGCATTCGTTTTAAAAACCGTACTAGATTATATGGCAGAAGATTTTTGCTTTCAATAAACACATTTATAAATCAAACTCGTTTTTTTTTATTATAGTGTGTTTGTAACTGTTTAATAAAAACAATACCTTTGAAGTTGTGTATTATTGTGAATAAAACACAATAATGCATGCCGTCTGGTGCCACCTTATTGCTTTGATGTCACATCTGTCTCTTACAGATATGAACTTCCTGGAGTATGTGGGCTAAACTTTCTTCTACGGAACTCCCTGGGTGGAGGAGGTGTAGTATCCCTCAATAGTGACCCTCAGGTAACAGAAGGCTGGACAGACTACAACATTCAGTGTTTAATAAACCCAAATTTTATAAAACCTGTATTTTTCTTCTACAGCTCAACAAGTGTTTTGAAATCAATCTATGTTTCTTGCACCTTTAGGGAAAAGCCTACGGTCAGATGCTGCTGGATTACAGAATGACCGATCTGCCTGATCTCATCTCACTGGTGAACTGAGTAAAGATCAGCAAAAATGCCTTTTACTGTTCAGGATACACCATTTTATACAAATATTAGGGAATTATAATGAGGTTTGAGCAGAGTTACAGACATCCCGCTGTATTTTTAGGTGACTGATGTGTTGTGACTGGACAAGTCCTCCGTTTTAAGCAGATGCCTGAGGATCTTGCAGCTCCTGCTGAACAATGGAACAAAACAATGCCAACCCCCTCTCCCTGTCCCTCTCCCAGCCTTAAACAGGGGGTGTAAGTAGCTGCACTGGTTTAAAATACAGTAAGGGTATACACACATGCACAAACACAAACTACAACATGATTTCTAAAGGATTTCAAGAACTTTATTACTTTAATTCCTCATGTACATGGTGCTAAACAGACCCTGACCTAGTTCCTGGTAACATGCAGTGTGTGGATATACATACATACATACACACACACAGCTAGAACCAGCAGCATAGAGGAGTTTGTTTTACCCCTGCAGAACCCAAAATAAATATTTGGGATTCAAACTTAACCTTATGACTGTGACATTCTCAAATACATTACATTTCCCTTTCCTTCAAAGAAGCCTGAAGACTGTACATAATGAGGGTTCACAAACAATATATCTATAATATTAATAAGAACACTTTTGTTATAACTGTTCGTTGGACTTGAATCATTATTGACTTTACCTTCTGAATCCAGGCTTTGTTGACTTGTCACAATGACCTTACATTAGTGCCTTAATAAATAATATCGAACAGATGATCACTTCACACACAAAAACATTGTGGGCAACGGTTTGTTTATTTAAAAATGTTTAAGCACATTTTATTTGTAAAAAGCTTTTCAGATTTTAAATGTCTTGGGGAAATGCAAATGCAGGGTTTCAGATTTTTCCCTTTACAGAAAAGAAAAATAAAATTCAAAACATTTAAAAACTTGAAAGAGTTTGTACTTCAGCAATATGGCACGAGGGGGCGTGCATTATTGTGAATAAACCACGGGAAAGAGGTTTTACACCTCTTTCCCATGGTTTATTGACCATAATGCATAACCTCAGGTGCCTTAATTGCTTTTATAAAACTGTTACCAACAAACTATAATAAAATTTATTTGTTGTTTAGCTGCTAAATAAATCCCTGGTTTTCTTCCCCAGTAAAAAAATAACATGGGTTCAAGGTAAATCGGTTGCTCTGAATTGTCCCCGTAGTCTGTGAGTCCCAAGCTCGGCAGAGGGTAAGGGATTTGTCAGGAAGGGCTTTTGTTGTAAAACACTCGGCCAAGTCTAATATGCGAGTTCATCGCTGTGACGACACCTGAACAATAAAGGGTAAAAACGCCGAACAGGAGTTCACCTTGACTCCATGTTTTTGGGTTATGGGAGAAAACTGGCGAAAACCCACGTGGACACAGGGAACACATGGAAAATTTAATGAAATTATGTATTATGTACACAAACCCAATTTCCAGAAAAGTTGGTAGTTAAAAAGTTTTTTTCCACTTGAAATAATAATAATACTGACTGCTAATTACAATTACAAATGTAATAATTGTTGCTTGTAAAACCTGAAAATGGGGGTTTGTTCTTCTGTTTCTGAACCAGATCTGGTTCGTCTGGAAGTCATTAGTCCTTTTCGACATGCCCCTCACATACAGCTTGGGGGAGGTGTGGCTTTTATTGGAGGCTTATCTACCAGCAGGACTGAGTGGATTATTTAGGATAGTGAGGATTTGATGAAGAAGAATCTAAAAGAAGAACACAGTACTATCAAAAGTTTGTACACACAGCCTTCTTGCTCCATTGTCCATAGTATTTAAGTTACCATAGTTATGGACTTTGTAGTTTTACAATGACACACATGCTTTTTTGTTGGTACACTGTTGGTTATAAAATGGGATTTGTCTTAATTCACATTCGCAGCAGCAAAGTGGCAGTAACTGGAACAGTTAAAAATCTACTTTTTACATCTCATATATTGATAAAGAGAAGTGATCAAAAAGAAAAATGATAATAGATAGATACATACTCACGAAGGGAAACGGAATACACCACTAAAAAATCTAAATATCAAAATTAAATATCAAAATACGTAAGGATAAAAATAAAAACTATACAGTGAAAATTTTGAGCAAAAAAAAACAAACAAAAGAATAGAAATGTAAGCAACAACAGGTGTGTAATGTATTGTATTAGGTAACCAGCCCGTCCTGTTAGGTTGTGCAAAAATGTATTTTATAAAACGGGTCCTTAATTCTGATTGGCTAAGCCGTTGTCTAGCTGTGGCATTATTCACAAAACCCACATGTTCACATAAATGTGCGATATAAAATGAAACGTTTTTTCGAAGTTTTCATAAACTGCTTTTTGTAATTGGGCCACTAGATGGCAGTATTTGATTGTTAAAGAAACAGGAAATCTTTTACTTGCGTCAGGGTTCATTTAAAAAACAAAAACAGACTGGATCATGTCGTGAAAGGCCAGTTTATTAGCCATTTTGCTTTCATGCAAAGCATTTATCACTCAAACTTTTTTTTTTTTGTTATCTGGTGTGTTGGTAACTATTTTATAAAAGCAATAAGACCCTCGAGGTTGTGTATCATTGTAAATAAACCACGGGAAAGAGGTGTAACTCTACTCCACTTGCATGTCGTGCCTAATAACACCTCTTTCTCGTGGTTTAGTCACAATAATACACGCCCTTTCGTACCGTATTGCTTCAGTATAACTTTCATTAACTCTGCTGGGATAAGAATAATGCACCAACCCAATAATACCTGCTCTGTATTAGTACTATTGGGGTCCTGGCAATTAGAACCGAGTAACACAGTGTGTACTGTTGTCCACAAACAGATGGACTACTATTGTAATTGTTGAACTACAAAGTCCAGCTTTACGGTCAGTGGAATTGATAACATGCATGAGGAGTAGTGCAAACTTTTTTACTGCTACTGTGTGTTTATTTGTGACACCACTTATGGAGAAAAGCTGTTTATGTAAATCAGAGGGGATGTCACTGTAATGCAGAACGTGCTGTGTATGGATTCCACTATAAGACGCTGTTCTTTTTGTGTTGTTTTAAATTGTCCACTAACTCCAGGTGCCAGAGCGCCAAAGTCATAAACCGTTGAAGTTATCCCCAGCCCTACCTTATTACTGCTGCCATCCATTCACACAGGAAGTGTGGGTGAAAAAGGGGGGGGGCGACTGTGTGAATGTGGCTGCCTCAGCTTGATTGTTAGACTGATCTCAAAGAAAAATAACATCTCATTTCTCAGCTTCCTGCTGACAGATTCTCAACCGGGGTATCGTGTAAAGACAACACCTTGGCCTCTATTCAGATGTCCTCCTCCGACGCCGTTAGAACGTTAGAATGGCAGTGGGTTTTTCAAATTCACACATACGTCACACAAGCCTGTCGAATGAGCCAACCCAGGACTGGCTCGCTGACAGAACAGAGAACACTAAGACAAATGTCTTATCATTTATCACCAGACATCTTTTCAATGCCCTGCATGGTGCTCTGCCCAGAGGGATCACACTAAGCCCCTGCTAAGAATTCAGCCTTACCCCTCAGTGGGAGCCCTTTGTTTTCACCAAGACAAGATTGATTTTTCATTCTGCCAATCTTTACTATTCCCACCAAATTTGGAGCCAGTGCCCCAAAGTGGAACAACTAAAAGAACATTACATATTGAACTGGTTTTATACTGTTTTCAAAGATGGTGTATAGGGTACTTTCTTCATCCCTGAAGGGAAATTTCAATGTTAAAGCAGCCGTACACATAGTAACCAAAACACAAATGTAAAATAAAAACATTTTGGTCATTTAGCGGACGCTTTTATCCAAAGCGACTTACGTAGCTGGGTTCCATACAGGATCCCTGGAGCAATGAGGGTTAAGGGTCTTGCTCAAGGACCCACATTGGTAACTTCAGTGGACTTGGGATTTAAACCCACAACCCTTAGATTGCTAGCCCAACACCCTAAGCACTGACCTACCACACCCTCAGTAAGATGAAGATTATATATGAAAATATCTGTAATCTGAGACTGTATGTGCAATTGTTTGTGTATTTATTATATATGATATGATTTATTATAAGAGTTATTACAGTGAGTAAGCATGATGCACTGTATCTGTCTTTATTACAGCAGAGTGGACTCAACTCCTCTGTCCATTGTCAGAAAGCAGAGATTATATAACATCACCTGAAACTTTTTCTCCAGGGCTTTTTTAGTGTCTTTTTATTGCTCCACTAATTAAACCATCCATATGTATTCAGAGCTGGGTTTGCTGCCATATGCATGTTATAACACCCTGAATAATGAAGACATCAAAACTTGTTTGTTAAAAGAAAATACTGCAAACCTTTTTTGTCCTTATATCTTTTGCATCGTGTAAATGAACACATTTTTGTTTCACTGCATTTCCACAAAGTGTCCCAATATTTCTGGAAGCTGCGTTTGTAGCAGCAGAGTACCATTTGCGATTGCACTATATCCTAGTTCATGGGTGCTTTCCTGTTTTAGGAACTACTGGAGCAGTCACTATACATGTAACACACAGTTCCTCTCTACCCTGGATGGAAATCTTAAAAAGTCCTTAAGTATAAAGTTCTAGAAATTATAACCAAATCTATTTATTATGGTTTAAACGCATTTAAAACAGAGTTCCTGGAACTACTAAAAGTTCATGTGGTGCAAAAGCAGTGATTAAGCTTGAACTAGTGACTTAAATTAAACCATTCATTCATTATCTTCTGTTTAGTGCTGTACTTGGGTCGCAGGGGGTGTTCCTCATGCCCATCCAGGGGAGAATGTTTCGGGCGCTGGTCAGATACACCCAGGACAGGGTGGCAATTTTTCACTGGGCACACAGACCATGGACTATATGGGGCAAGTTAGGGAAGTAAGTTCACCTTGAATTTATGTTTTTGGACCGTGGACAAAATGTTTTTGGACAAACCCGGAGGAAACCCACACAGACACAGGGAGAACATGGAAACACTTTCAGCCATTTTGCCCTCTCTCTCTCTCTACCGGGCTTGGGACACAGACTATGGGGACAACTTGGAGCAGCAGATTCACCTTAAATTCACGTTTTTGGACTGTGGGAGGAAACCGGCGAACTCGGAGGAAACCCACACAGACACGGGTAGAACATGGAAACGCTTTCAGCCATTTTACCCTCTCTCTCTCTACCGGGCTAGGGACACACAGACTATGGGGACAATGTAGAGCAGCAGATTCACCTTAAATCCATGTTTTTTGACTGTGACCTAAACCAAACCTTTTTCAAACTAATTTCCAACTTTATCTACGACCTTCTCAAACTGAGCCATGCGAATTATTTATTTGGATCCAAAATGTCCAAGCGAAATTGTTGTGAATGTTCTTTAAACCGAAGCGATTGCAGAAAAGCGGGCTGTATTTCGCAACGCGCTCGTGTTTCTGGGGAGTTGTGACGTCACGGCCGGAGTGGAGCAGCCGCGCGGCTGGGTTTTGGAGAGGAAGCTCGATGCGCACCATGTTGGACTCGCTGGTGCTGTTACTGCAGAGGCTCTTCCTGCTGGGCCACCTCTCCAGCATCGCCCCCTGCGCCCCCGACAGACTGACCCACTCCGAGCGCCCCGGCCGGCTGGAGCGCGGGGATCTGCTGGAGGTGCCGCGCACGCTCTTCGTGCACTTTGGCATCTATTTGGGGGAGGGCCGGGTGGCGCACCTCATGCCCGACGGCCTGCCGCTGCTGACGCGCGACCAGCGCCGCATCCAGGCCGTGGTGAGCAACAAGCGCCTGCTGCTCGGCGTCATCTGCCGGCGCGCCTCCGTGCGCGTGGACTCGCTCGAGGACTTCAGGTACGGCGCGCGCGTGCTCCTCATCAACTCCATGGACCGCCAGCTCGGCAGAATGCCCCGTGCCAGCGAGGAGGTGGCGCGCACCGCGGAGACCCTCACCGGGGCGACCCCCTACAGCCTGCTGTGGAACAACTGCGAGCACTTCGTTACCTTCTGCCGCTACGGAACCGGACTCAGCCTGCAGACCGACAAGGTACCGAAACCAGAGCACAGCCCGTCTGCCTCATCCAGACCTATCCTTCTCAAAACTTTTCCCATTTAGTATCTTCCACTTAATCCTCTACGATGGTCCTGAACATCTCGGGTGCCGATCCATTTCTGGGCACACACTCACCCCATAGAGTGTGAGACTATAGGGGCAATCTAGAGCATTCAATTTACTTTGAATCCATGATTTTGGACTGTGGGAGAAAACCGGAATCCCCAGAGAAAACCCACGCAGACACGGGGAGGACATGTATACTCCACCCAGATTGAGATCCGAACCGGGAATCCCCAGCGCTGAGAGGCAAACATACCAACCACTAAGCCAGGAATCCCCAGGTTTCATCATCAAAACTTTTTTTATTCATTATCTTCCATTTAATCCTCTAAGAGGGTCGTGGTTGGGTTCCCCATGCCCATCAAGGGGAGAACGTTTTGGATGCTGGGCAGAAAAACCCAAAAGAGGGCGCCAAGCCATCGCTGGGCACACGCAGACAGACTATATAGGGGGCGATATTATTCATTCATTCCTTATCTTCCGCTTAATACTCTAGAAGGGTCGCGGGGGGCTTCCCCATGCCCATCCAGGAAAGAACGTCTTGGGCGCTGGGCAGATACACCCAGGACAGGGCACCAATCCATCGCTGAGCACACACTATATAGGGGACAATATTATTCATTCATTCATTATCTTCCACTAATTCTCTACGATGGTCGCGAACATCTCGGGCACTAGACAGATACACCCAAGACAGGGTGGAGATCTGTCGCTGGGCACACACTTACCCCCCCACTTTAATTTATCTTGAATACATGTTTTTGGACTGTGGGAGGAAACCTGAGACCCCAGAGAAAACCCACGCGGACACGGGGAGGACATGGAAACGGCCAGATCAGGATTCGAACCGGGAATCCCCAGCGCTGAGAGGAGAACATGCTAACCACTAAACCATCGTGTGGCCTAGTATTAATCTAGGGGTTAATAAGAAATTCTGATGAAATGTATTTTGCAGATAACAAAGAAATGTAAAAGTCATGTGACTGTGTTACAAATCTGAACCGCTGGAATAAGTGGCAACATTCTGAGTTGAAACATCTGCATTTCTTTACATTATCCTGCTGACAGGACGTGGAAATGCTCTTACATTTACATTTAGTTATTTAGCAGACGCTTTTATCCAAAGCGACTTGCAGGTATCCCAACTTGGTTGGGGTCAGAACACAGGGTTGATACAGGACCCTGGATCAATGAGGGTTAAGGGTCTTGCTCAAGGACCCACATTGGTAACTTCAATGGAGCTGGGATTTGAACCCACAGCCCATTGATAGTCCAACACCCTTACCACTGAGCTACCACTTGCTCTTACAGCATGACAGCACATCAGAAAATTCCATCTCACAGAAATATAATACTTACTTATACCCTGTATCTCTTCCCTATCTGCATCATTTAGCATCTTCATTTACATTTGGTCATTTAGCAGACACTTTATCCAGTTGGGGTCAGGACTCAGGATTACATACAGAATCTCTGGCGAAATGAGGGTTACGGTTCTTGCTCAAGGACCCATATTGGTAATTTCAGTGGACCTGGGATTTGAATACACAACTTTTAGCTTGCTAGCCCAACACCTTAACCACTGAGCCATCACTTCAGGAAAAATAGATGTTCTTCAATACTGGATTTTATATGCTGTATAAACTTTAAATTGGTTATGTAGCAGTGATCAATACAAGTTTGTGTCATCAGGGTTACAGCAGTCTCAGATTCAGGTCCATAAGACATCTCAGCTCACCAGTGGAGGATCTGGAGATGTGTAAAGTGGTTGGAATTATCGATAAGGTATAAATACAGTTGTACTTTTATATATTATTTTTATTATTTATATCATCTAAACTGCTCAAAAAAATAAAGGGAACACTAAAATAACGCAAAATAATATCATGTTAAGCATGTTTTCATATTATTAATTATTGATGTAGTTGATGTAATGCTCAGAACAATTATAAAAATACCAAAATGTGACCAAGTGATGAAGACCATATGGTATCTTACATACGTTGGATTTTAGATAGAAGCAGCCAGAATACTACAGTAAATAGAGCAAGATATATTCTGTGTATATGTTTATTTGTGGGGTAAAGCTTTTTAGACTTTAAAACTGATTTTAGATGATCCACTGGTTCCATTGTGTGTTCCTGATTGTTTTCTCGTCTTGTGCTTGTGTCTGCAGGTTCTAACTGTTCAAAACCTAATTAGTAAGGAGACCTTTGTGATTAAGGTAGGTGTTTTTTCAGCAGCAGGTTAACCAGAAGCCTGATTTACATAAAGATCTACTTTCAACTGTTATCATTTATTTCAATAATAACTCCTGTACTTGTAATATCTTTACAGTATTTAACCATTTAGGAGGTGTGGAAATTAATTAAGGCACTATGACACTGGTTTTAATAAATTGCTATTAAGAATTTTTTTTAATTATCTTTAACTACCGTTCTTTCCTGATTTTGGTTTATGTGCATTTTATGTAGCAAGCTTTTTTATTTTAACAAAGATACAAAAAATCATTTTTATCGAAAGAATATTGTCCTGTTTTTTAGAGCCTGCCGAAGTCCAGTTGGGAAAATCGAGGACGGCCCACAATCATCCCTCAAGGCGTGCCGTTTATGGTAAAGTTACTGAGGTATTACGTCAGTGAGGATTCTGTGTTCCTGCATCTAGAGCATGTTCAAGGTGAGCCAATAAAGGAGCTGAGCTAAAATGGATTGGATACATTTACATTTAGTCATTTAGCAGACGCTTTTATCCAAAGCGACTTACAAATGAGAGAACAACACAAGTCAGTA
>JAOUQT010037354.1:0-11230 GCA_025769995.1 Xyliphius kryptos
CACAGCAAACCTTCTTTCCACAGCTGGCATTGATGTGCCATCCTGAATAAGCTGCACTACCTGAGCAACTTGTGTGTTGTAGACATCGCCTCATGCTACCTCTATGGAGACAGAACTGACCAACACAAAGCAAATGTGACCAAAACATCAGCCAGAAAGAATAAGAAAAGAAAAAAGGTGTGTGGTCACCAACTGCAGAAGCACTCCTTTATAGGGGGGTCTTGCTAAGTGCCTCTCATTCTACATGTCTGTTCTATTTGCACAACAGCAAGGAAATTGATTCACAATCAGTGTTGCTTCCTAACTGGACATGTTGATTTTACAGAAGTCTGGTTGACTTGGAGTTACAATTTGTTGTTTAAGAGTTCCCTTTATTTTTTTGAGCAGTGTATTTAGATTTTTTTTGTAGATTATAGGTTTTTTATGCTTATCCAGAAAAAAAATTCCTAAGTAAATTACATGAACTAAGCATCATTTGTCTGTCTGAAAGTTAACTGCACTGGCAGGATATTCAATTCATAAAAAAGGTTAGTTAGTAACCTCTCAAACTAAACCATGTGTGTAGGAAATGTCAAGATTCACTTAATTGGTCAAAAAAATATTTAGTCACTACAAATTGGGAGTTGCTGAGTATATGTGCCAAAATGTTGGCTGACTTAGTATTTAAGCCCTTAAGCTTTAACCGGGTATCCTTTTTTCATCTTTGTCATAATCAGTCATCAAATTTGAAAATCCATTTATAACATGTAACCAATCTACAATTTAAATATTATAATTGTTGTAATAGTAATATACAAAACATATGTGTTTCTTTATTACATTGAATTAAGTGCATAACACATATATATATATATATATATATATATAATTTAAAAAAATCTGACTAGGCGTTAAAATACTACAAACCGATTATAGTGGACAAAAAAAGTTGATTACATGCTTAAAATATGGGCAAAATCTTAGCTTTTCGTTACAAGCGCTTTGTGCATATGTATCTGTTTTACCTCTGAATTTTGGTTTACATGTTTAAGACTTATTTTTTTCTGGTTTTGTTAAATCCTACTTAGGATTGGCAATGAAGGACACCCACAAAAACCAATCATGTAAAAAGATATTGGGGGGGGAAAAAGGGTTAGTCTTAAGTAGCTAAACACTCATCTTTGCCAGTGGGTGGCAGTAGGTAGCACAATAATAATGACCGACTAACGATGGCAGGTGCCCTGCAAACAAAAGAAGTGATTCAAGGGAGAGGTTGCTGTGGCAAGACATAACAACCATGGATAAATATTTGAAGAGGAAAATTTAGACTCTAAACCCGTCCCTTGACAAAATTGCAACCCCGAACAGCCTTATATGAGTTGTGGTCAAAAGACAAGAAAAACAATGTGCTTGAGAAAATAAAACAAAAGTTATATTTACAAATTAAAAAACTATCCAATGGTCCCATGAAAGTTTAAAAAACATCTCCAAATGAAAAACCCTTTGCTTTAAAACAAGAACACTGACTATTTTGTTCGCCAACGTGAACACACCAAGAAACAGGAAACTTTTGTGAGAAAAGCCAAAGTTTTCAAGGAGAGCTCTCAAAGCTTGCTTAGTAGCCAAATAAAAAAAGAAACACATTGTGGAAGAGACATTAATACTTCCTGCCCACAAAGCCATCTGAGCTTAATGCAGACATCATTATATTTGCTGCATTAAGCTAAAACTGTGTTATTTAGTAACTTTTTAGGATAGGGGGTTACATGATTTTTTTTTTTATGTAAAAAATAAGGTTGAAAACAGTAATCTATCTATTTGTAGGACATCTACCCTCTTGTTTTACTTGTAAATGTTGCGCCAAAAACAGTAGCTCACTTGTAGCAGCACAGTTTTAGTCCCAATCCTTCATTGGCAGTTAAAAAACACCGCCTACACGCTAGTGGATCGTTCTCAAAAGTGTTTTAAAAAATGTACAAGCAGCACTGCTTCATCTGATCCACATATCAGTGCTACATCAACACATTAGTATCACTGCCATATTTCAAAAAATCATCCACCAACCAGGGTCCAACAAAATATGCAGAGAAACACATACCACAAGATGTAACTATATAAAGTGTCAATATCGTAAAACTAATAAAAAATAATTGGGAGGAACAGAAGTGTGGAAACATGACAATGTAAACAACATGACCTTTGAGTGTTAAGCAAACCAAAAGTATGTTGTGAATACATGTCAGACAGATCCCACATATGAACCTTTGCCTCCAAGCTGTAAATTATGCCACTAAATGCTTTTAATGCTTCTCATAACTTGGCAACAGAGGCATGCAGATAGTCGACTCCATTAACGTGAGGATCTCTACATCAGATCACTATAGGGTATCAGCCAATCTAAAGAGCTCACACACTGTAAAAGGGGAAAGGGGGCATTGAGCACTTGTTGGGTGTTTCAGTCCATTACTACATATAAAAAGTACAAAGTCCACTTATTGAACACCATATAACACTTAAGTGAAAACTTTTGCTTTAAAAAGATTCATGCTAAAACTACCTTAATGCTTAACAATAGCAGAACACTTCGGAAAGTGATACAAACTTGTAGGCACAATATTCAAGGATCCATCTTTGATTTGCAAAATGAAACTACTAAAAAAAATACTATTACTAAATCATGTAAAGAAACTAACAAGTTCGATGCCCCTTAAAGTGGATGTGAGAAGGCTCAGGTTAAACCTCGTACACGTTTTTTCAGTGACTATAAAGCTTTTTGCCTCGCTTGTTAAAAAACACACACACAGGTATAGACGAACGATGAAACGTTGCCATTATAGCATTACTAAAGCATTATATCGTGGCCAAATAAACAGCTTCCTGTGAGCTAGATCAATGGCATGCTGATATCTTAGAGAAGGGAAGCCGAGGAGAAACAGCTCCAAACGCCATCTTGTTCGCAGCCGCTTGTCGGGCCTTACTTACATTTACCAAAGCCATCGATTTGTCTCATTCGCCACTGAAACTTCCCCCTTTGCAATGGAACACTAACAGTGTGATCCGAAAAAACTTCCACAATTCGGCGAAACTTTGCATTTAAATCAATCCGTCTAAATTAGACCATACAGTCGTTCAGTTCCTGAACCGACACATATCACGGTTCTTGTCATTGAGACTTTAAGAAGCACCTGACAGTCATTTTCCACGTCCCTACAAAAAAGCCAGTGATCGAAATACTGTAATCGTGGGTCATTCGGTTCGTTTCGAATAAAGCAGTCGTGCGGCGCGGATCAGCTTCAGATATGTCTACAGTATCAATATTAGATGAACTTACTAAACACATCCGTGAACAAGTTGCAGACTAATCGGCCTATAGCTGCTTAACCAAATGGCCAGAAACAGATTTAATTAAGCTCGTTACAGTCCAATTTAATACCACAGTGTAGGCTTAATTCGATTAATTTGCCCCGCTTTAGCTAATTACAACCCCAAAAGGTTCAGCAGCAGAATCATGATATCCCAATTCCCCAGTGTTAAACTATTTATAATACTATATTTTTAACTATACATTTTTTTTAACTTATGTTGAACATGGAAGCGATTCATTTCGGTCACTGATAAGCTAACTTAACTAACCAACCTGCCCACCTACTGGTCGAAGTCAACAGAGGCGGTGTTTTAAACTGATTGTGTACATAGCAGGTTTAACTTTTTAAAAAGGCCACTGGTATTGTTCTGAATTACTTCGAAATAGTGTGGTTTGTAGATGAACTCAGAACCAGTTACGGCGGTGGTTACTTGCTTTACGTGAAAGCTGAAGCCCTGTTAGCCATCTGAAGAAGCTAATTAGCTAGCTAGTATTTTTAGGCTACGCTGACTTTAAAGTAATCTTACTACAGCAAATGGAGAAACAACAATCATATATCACCACAATCTATTATAATGGTGTTTACATTCAGTTTAGAAGACACGCTTGAGAAGATTAGAGCAAATTTAATGATGGGAATGTAAAATTTAAAAAAAATCGATTTAAAGTGGCGAGACTGGCTATAAACGAAAGGCCTAAAATCCGGGCTTTTGAGAAGTAGTTACAGTAGGGACCTCGAACTCTACCGTGAACATAGTCACAAAGTAAAGTGTTATTTGCACACAGAATTGTTTAAAAACACGCAGTATGTGTTTATTTGGATAAGCAAACGTTACTCATTTCCCTAGCGCTTCAAGCTGTATGCAAAGTGTACGGATAGCTAACTGTTCGTCTCCCCACCCCCGTTCACTACAACCGCCTTACTGCTGCTGAGCCAGCGCCGCCCGCCCAGCAACCAGCGCCCTGTCCACCGGTTCACGCACAGCCCGGTACATACCTGGAGTCAGTCGAAGTTGGTCTTGCTGTAAATGGCATTGACCGAAGAAAATCACCGTCTCGCCGTCGATTCCACGCATCAACGACCAAGACCAAGCTAGCCTGCTAAGCTAACGGGGCTGAGGCGGAGGAGCTGCTTCACCAAATCACTTCAGCTTTCAAAAATCAATCGATCCGCAGGGCGAGCACTAAACCGCGAGCGCCTCGCAACGCTACAAAAGCCAAACGGCTCGACGGCGGCGTCGAACTTGCGTCTCTTTAGTCCGTGAGAGCAAATGGAGCGGGGTACAAATCCAAAAGCCGCCACTTCCCGTCGGTTTTCCTTGAAGGAGCGCTGTTTCTCCACTTCCACTTCTCATCCGGCCATCAGAGAACAGAGATGGGCGCGGTGACCCTGCCGTCCGGCCCTGGAAACCCCGTACACCGTGCGCGCGGGCACGCAGGCACACGGGCGCGCGCACACTATTTCATTTTCACACACACACACACACACACACACACACACACACAAACACACACATTCAACACACACAGATACAGACACACGTTCAACATGCACATACATACACACTCGTTCATCCACACACGGACACATGTTCAGCATGCACATACACACGTGCATCAACACACACCATGAACACACTCATTCATAAACACACCTGTTCATAAATACACACTTGTACTCAAACACACACTTGTGCGCAAATTTAAAGATTGTTAATTCTCTTAAAGCAGTGGTGTCGAAATCTTTTGCAAAGAGGGCCAAATTTGAAAAACTGACGAGGTCTGTGGGCCAGTAGTTCCTTCTGACATTTTTGTTCCTCAGTCAAGTTCATGTTGTTGTCATCTTTAAAAAAAATCTGTAGTTGTGCAGGGTCCGATCACCTCAAAAAATCCAATCTTAAGTTAGAAAATCTTAAAAAAGTGTTACAAGTCTTGTTTTTGACTTAAAAAGATTTTTTTTTTAAATTAATAGAGGTTCAGGAAACTTATCAAAACACACAAACTTTTTAAAGTTTATGATCAATTTGAAATGTACACAAAACTACAAGTAAACTAATTATAATCCATTAAGACATTGGAAAATGAAAATGTAAGTTCAAGAAATAAATGTATATAGGGCTTTTTACAACAGTGCTTTGTCACAAAGCAGCTTTAAAGTGTTATGTGCTTGAACCCCCAAAGAGCAAGCTAAAGCAACAGTTAAAAAGCTACTTATCCATAACTTTAGTGGAGAGATCCACCTATGGGAGGGGTATCCGTTCCTGACCGCATCTAATTGCACCAAGTCCAATGCTGGGTGGGCATATTACTCCTTTCAGTGACCGTATTCATTAACCTTTAGTTCTCTTACATCCTCTCATTTTGATATTCACCTATGGGAGCTCTGGACACTGCAATGTTGTGATGCTGGACACATCCCACCACACAGAGACACACAGAGGGTGATGGACTGAAGCAGTACAATACAGTGTGAGGGCTAAGCGAAGCACACATGCCCATGTGTTTATCTACTAGCCTCTACACAGATCTTTTCTAGCGAGACCCCTTAAAAGAATACCCAGGAGGCTTACATTCTTTTCGTGGAGTGCGCACTGAGTCCTGAGGGCTTACCTTTAACAGTGTAAGCCGTCGAAATGTCTTCGACCAGCCAGTGTGACAGATGCTGTTTCGAGATGGCTTTCCCTGTGTGCCAGGGGGCAAAGGAAATAAAGAGCTGGTCACTCTTCCTGAATGCTGAGGTTCTGTTAAGGTACACATGATTAGCTCGCTTGTATTGAGCGAATATAATCTCAGATTTTCTGTTGAAGAGAAGAGGGGTGAATGAAACACCTGCAGCTCCATAATCCATCACTCGCCACTTACAATTGTACAATGATCCTGTGCATGGAGCTCTGGCCTCCTATTGGTTGCAACCATGCAAGGCAGTCCTAGTGCATGGAGACTGAACCTCTTATGGGCCAGGCTCGGAGAGCCAGTCCTTCTGGGTAAGCATGAAACATTTCCCTGTTTGCCTGAGACCTTATGCACATAGGCGTTACTGCGATAGGGCGATGTAGCTTGCAAGCACTGTCGTAATGATTACACCTATCTCATTAATGCTCACTTTCTGAGCAAACCCAGAGCAGAACCTGGATGGCAGAGGCCATTAGCCCCTACTGTCTCAGACAGGCAAAACTAAACTTATGCCCCTTCTCTGAAGAGACTGCTGTGCATGAGGGCTGAATCCAGGTCTAACCCAAGAAATGTGATGATTCGAGATAAGTCCAGCCTGCTATTGGCTAGATTGACTCTGAAGCTGTTATTCTAGATAGAATAGCAGGGAATGCGTGTCCCTCAGCACCTTTTGCTTGGTGTCGGTTATTATAAGTGAGATCATGAAGGGGAGAACCCTGTATTGGTAACACACGCCACCATGTGCGAAACACAGGAATTTTCTGTGTGGGGGCAGATGCTGACATGGAAAAAAGCATCTTTGAAACAACTGATGTGACCATTAGCATCCAGAAGCTCTACTTCCCTTAGATGTCTGTTTTAACTTTGGGAGGACCAAGTCTCAGTGAGCGACTCATCTTCCTATGACAACTGTGGGGGCATCTGTGACAACTACAATTTTCCCTCTGGGATTAATAAAGTATCCTGATATTTAAGTTTTAGGGGAGGTTAAAAACACTGTTAAATTCACATATTATTATAGTCACATAAGCTCAGTGTTTTAAAGTGCTTTAAAAACTATTTTTACATTGGTGCACATACATGACTTGTATTGGCGAATTAGTAAATTCTGACACTTATGTTGCATAAGAGGGCTTGCCAGGAACTAGTCCATCCCAAATATGTGTAAAAAGTGTGTTTTAGCAAAATCTTGATCTTCTTGAAGGTCAAAAAATAATCCTGTTACAAATTGTTAAAGCCTTACAATAAGGATTCCAACAGATAAGAATAAACTATAAAAACAAAGGTGAATACAACATTTATTGATTAGTAAATTTATATAATAATAAGAAGAATAAGAATACATTTTGTTTTGCTAGGTATTTTGTTTCTTCAGGCAGTGTTAGCTGTAATTATAAATATACCATAAAACCAATAAAATGTTTAATTTTACGACAATAGTTGTAGCTTATGCTTTGCTCCAGATTTTGTTGATCTCAGATGCCAGGCAGTTAATATGAGCACTTTTCATATGGAGATGTGTAAACATGGAAATATAAGAGGATTAAGCGGGATAAATGCTGTGATTAAGGATTATACCGTACATATGTGGACAAAAACAGGCGCGTCATTTATTTTACAAAGCGAGGTGCGCCATCTACAGGCCACAGTATTACCTATACAACATATTTAGTTAATATTACTGACTGTATTAATAAAAACATTTATTACAAGTAACAAACATAATTAACACTATGCTAAAAAATAATACATTTTATGTTCTAACAAAAAAATTGAGCCAAGTGCATTTATTTATAATTCCTTGATTAGATACTACTAATAATAATAGGTTTTATTTATAAAGCGCTTTTCAAAGAACTCAAGATCATTGTACAAGAATACAATACAATAGATAAATGCATCTACAAAGAACAGAAAAGTGCATGATAAGATAAACTTTTAGTATCCCACTAGGGAAAATTACCATCATTATAGCAGCTGAGATGTTGAAACGAAGCTACAGTATATAAACATATTTACAAGATACAATAAAAAAAGACAAGAAGTATAAAACAGGTTTAAAAAAGATGTTTAGAATTTACAGACTTCGTGATTATATTCGTGATTATTTTATCCCATTTTTGCAGTTTAATATGAACATAAAAAGTAGGCTCTCAGGGGGTTCTGGGGGGTCAAGGCAAAAACTTGGATTTTGAGGTGTGTTAAATAATAATAATAATAATAATAATAATAATAATAATAATAATAATAATAATAATGAGGATGATGATAATATTTTTCTTCTTCTTCATTATCCTCATCAATATTTGTTGTGGTAAAACATCCCCCATAAATATGTACATTTATTTATTTAGCAGACGCTCTTAATTCAAAGCGACTTGAGAGAAAAATCTTCAATAGTTTGCTAAATACAGTGCAAAAAACTATTGTTTTATAAACGATTACAAAAGTGAAGTAAACAGCAGCAGCAGAAAACGAGGCTGAAAAACCTCAAACGTTTCTTTCGGTACACTTTCTGGATCTTGGCATTTAAAGAGTTTTACCCCGTTTTTTACTGATGGACAATTACAGCATCCAATAGTTATGTCGCATCACATTACAACTACCAATTATAGACTCCAAAGGGCGGGTTTAGCGGCTACGATTCAAACCGCATACTTCCATACCGACAGTATATAAACCAAAACACAGACTCAGGCAGTGGGTTATTTATGCCCTCTCCTTAAATTGTTGGGCTTAATTTAGAACGTTGCCGGTCGGCGGGTCCACTAGTTTAGCTGAAATATCTGACAAAAGCCGAAAAGGAATGAACGCAACAGCGGGGCGATAGAAGGAGAAGAAAACAGTCTCTGGAATACAGGTATTTTGGAAAATGAAGACCGTTAGACAATTTGACCCGTGAATTTATGTTCTATAACTGTTTGAACAAAGAATGCGGAAAATAATTGTTGTTTACTAGGTGTTTAATCAACAGGAGTTTGGTTTTGTTTAATAGTGCTTATGATAGTGTATAAACGCGGCTCTGAACGGCGGGATTGGCTCACTGACAGGTCATATGCTTCGGTTCAGATGCCTGTGCTATTCGCTAATGCTGTGGCTGTTGTAACTTGTGCTCTTTGCTGATTGGCTGAGCGGGAGCGTGTTAGTAGAAAAGCGTTGATTGGTCTACGGATTCAAGATGGACGTCTAAATTTGGTGTAGTAGTTACATGCGCCGAAATCGCCTACTACACAGTGGGTACTAGATTGGATCTACTACAGTACATACTGCTTGATTTGTCAAGCTCTAAACTTTTTTATTTTTTTTTAATTTTTTTTTTAATTTTAGCAATTATGTAGTATTATGTAGTATTTATGCAACCTCTGATGTGTCTACTTTATTTCCAGTGTAAAATGTAAAATGTAAAATTTTATTTATTAATAATCATACACATTTTTGAAGTTGTTATTTTATCTTATAATCTTTCTTAATCATATACTAGAGGACTATGGTCTTGGGGAATTCCCTATGCCCATCCAGGCAGATACAGCCAGGACAGTGTACCTCCATCAATGGGCACACACACACACACACACACACACACTATATGGGGGTAATTTAGATGGGGGGGGGGTAGTTTGAATCCATTTTTTAGCATTCTAAAAAAATAAAGCAGTCAATTTACCTTGAATCCATGTTTTCTGTGCCTTAGGCATTTCAAGTCTTATAAAATAAATGGCTTGACATACAACCTTTATGAAGGAAAATACCCCTATATGGGTTTGGAAATTGCTTGATTAATCAGGAAACCTTAAATAAACTAATAATTCACACACGTTGCATGCACCCATTTTGATTACGGCTTTATCTGTTTTTGTTCAAAGTTGTAATAATGACAAACATCTCTTGAAGATTTATTTTTAGCAAGCATGAAAAAATTTAGATTATATGTGAAACTAACTTCTCATGTTACCTGAACCATGCTTTCACAATCCGAGGGCAATTTCAATTCATGTTTTTGGACTGTGGAAGAAAACCGGAGAACGCAGAGGAAACCCATGCCTACTCAGGAGAACATGATGACCACTAAGCTGTCACCCCATTTTTTAAGTTGTACAAACATGTTTTTTGTTATTGCTATTTTTGCAACCTACGTTTGTAAACAGTGAACTCCCTGCTTTCTGGTATACTATACTTTCTTCCTCAGCTTAATCAAACAATTTAGCTATATTTGATTTATGGGATACCCTAATGTGCTGGGACAACTTACTATTATTAAAATACTACAAATTAATTTTAGAATCTTCTGCATTACTGTCTTATGACTGAAAACGAAAATAGTATTTATTAACTATTTAGCCTACATATTTTTGTAAGGGATTTTCTAATTTGTTCATTTTAACCATCATTGCTGCATGATGTGATTTTCCAATATCATTGGAGAGTTAATTAGCTCACCCTGTTACACCTTAGTAAAACCGTTTAAATATACTTTACTTAGATTAACTATTAAATATAAATAAGTATAAACTATATACAGAGATGGATTGGCACCCTGTCCCAGGTGTAACTGCCTAGCGCCTGAAACATTCTTCCCTGGATGGGCATGAGGAACCCCACTGCGACACTTATCAAGGATTATGCAGAAGATAAAGAATGAATAAATAAACTATATAAACATCAACTATAACTTTAACCATAACCAACCATAATGATTACCATACAACATGATGTCAACATGATACAAAATGATTACATTGCATAACGTCTTTGCATGTGATTCTGTAAAGCACACACAAACTTTACTATAATTTCTATAAAATACTTTTTGTACCCCCTGCCTTCTTCACTGTAAATTTGAATAAATTGACCTTCTTTGAAAAAAGCATGCAAACCAATTGCCTTAAAAATATTAAGTAAAATGTACTAAGATAATGTATGTTGCTGTAACTAATGCTTATTAAGCACAGCAAACTTAAGTGCATCAAACACCCAGTAAACAATAATGAAAAACAGATTCCATCTTAAAATAATCCCATTTACATGATGAAAATGAAATGAAATGGTTTGAAGTTCTAAAATAAATAATTTATTTGTTTTTCAGAGAAACCTAAAGGGTTGAACAGGGTTGGCTTTGGTTTATATATAGTACCAGTATTACAATAAAACAAAAAGTAATTAAAGTAAAAATAATAATAAATCAATAGAAAAAACCAGGATAAAAAAAAAAAAAAT